>JAGDQP010011427.1:0-15367 GCA_022664845.1 Lepisma saccharinum
TAGTTTATTTATGGGTCTCTGCTAAATTTTAGGATGCCATCAGCATAAAAATAAAATAGTCAAAATATTGCCGGTCCTAACCCACTCAAGTTTTTTGAGACAGTTCGTGTTTTATTAGTGCCCCCCTATGATGGAGACTAGTTCAAACAGTCTAGAAAATTGTAAGATAAATTCTTAAGCTGGCTATTCCAATGTTCTGGCATCAGTCTCAACAATGAACTGTCGCAGATTTTAGTCGGCATGATACTACCGGCAAAAAAAAAAGTTTGCATTGATAGTCGGCAGTTCTGTCAGTCACTACGCAAAACGGCGGGACGTGTAATAAGCCGTACATCAAAAGTAGAGAGTGCTTCCCTCTTGATAGACCGCAATTGGCTTCGTCCATCCAAACCACAATACTATGCTCTTAGTCTCTTGCGTCGACGAGGGTAACACAAATAAGGAAATTTTGTCCTACCTTTTTGTTGCTTGGAGATTTTTGGATATACACCTGTCTGCAGGTATCTACCTACAGTCGTCCATGCGCCTTGATGCCGCGACCGCGGTCGCCAAGAATCTCCACCTCGACGGTATGCACAACGCATTGACACCGACGTCCTTGGTTCCAGTCTTGACACCGTCACTTTCAAAAGAACAGCACTGTGTTTCAACGCTTGAATCATTCTGCCCATAGAAGCTGATTTCGGAACACACACACACGCAGAGCTTTCACAATAGAAGAGGTAGCACACACGAAGATTTACTCACACATTATGGAAAACGAGATATTCGCAAAGCAAAAAAAAAAAAAAAAAAAAAAATCAAAGTTACTTTGTATCGCACAGGTAACTTTGAGAGATGTTACGAGATGTTCGCTGTTATTCAATTCCAAAGGTTCTGAATTCTTTTCTTTCTGGGTCCCTCGTTCTCCCTGGCTGTCCTCAATCTTGCTCCCTCCTTCTATTTCAAAATTTAAAAAAAATCGAAATTGATTTGTCCTCCACTCAATTTGCGTCTGTCGTGGTGTGTTCCCTTTATCTTCTTTCAGTGTCTTCCGTTGAAATCCATTAGCACCTGAAATTGCTGGTACGTGCCTCTTTTGGATCTTGCAAAGAGACATGAAGTTGTAAAGCGTGGTATGGCTGGCGATATCCTCAAACATGCTTAGACATTTGGGCGCTGAAAGCGAGACACTAAGGTTTCAATATTCGCTATCGCAGGAAGTTGATCTTTGGCAATAATGAAGTGCATTTCCTCAACAACAGAATACGGTGGTGCTAATGCACTATCACCTTTTGTTCGATTTAACCGAACGGTTATTCATTCTTCTCGCCTCCTCCATGTGTGGTCGGTTTCTCCGTTATTGGTACACAAAGAGACTGGTTTCCACTTTGTCAGATGTCTTCCTTTCCTATTCCTCGAAAAAGAAAAGGGGGTTCGACCGCTTTCTCTTGTTTCGGAGTGTGTGAGCAGAAAGTAAAAAAAAAGGATTGCAAAACGTATTTTCTTTATTAAACTTTGCATGCTGGAAACACATATTAAATTACAATAGTTTGCATATCAAAATTAAAGTTTGAAAAATAATTGGGAATGGCGCTGATTGTTACAGTGTTACATATTGTAAATCTAACTTTTCAAAGTGTATAGTAAAATAATCATACAAAATGAAACAGCATATAACTAGGTCCAATTTTTTTATACTTCAAATCAGCACATCTCTTATTCGGTACATTTTATTAAATTATTTTCGTGTCCAACTTCCATGTTCAGAAGACATTTCTTACTTTAAATGTTTATATTCAATTTTAGAGCATAATAATAAAATTCCAATTCGATAAATAAATATTATGAATGAAAATTAAGTTCTCATTGCAGAAATACTCCTTATATGTAAAACAAATGAGAGATGAAAAGTGGATAGATTGTGTATATGTTTCCATTTAGAACGAGCTTTCACTAAACAATTCCGTTCTGCCAGATCTTCCGCCCCATACTGTGAGGTTAGTCCCCTACTTTCCTGAGAACAGTTCCCACCACTTTAGAATTTTCATTATAGAATTTTTAAGTTTCCGAAATTATTTTATGAATCTAAAATATTTGAAGAATATTTTAAAAGCACATTACAATCTATTTGCCTCATTTTTAAAAAGTCTTGTTATTTCTATCGTTCCCCTCGTTATTTGTTTTGGGTTTCGTTGCATACATATTCCTACTTCATATAATGGAAAGTTTAAAACTGTAAGAGTATTTCGGGAAATATGCTAACATCTTTGTATGAATATAAAACAATATTTTTCAAGAATTTATTTAGGAAGTGTGAAATATATGTAATAAATTTTTAGTAATATGTTTGAAAATTTCTTAATATGTTTTAGATTCTATTTTGAAAATATGGTGTATATCATTCAGAAAATATTCTTCGAAATTTCTGAAAATATTTCCTTAATAGCCATGGGATTGGATTTTAAAATTTGGTCTTATTTTTTTAATAAATGTGTGAAAACACCAATATCTTGCCTGGTGTGTTGACTGTTATTTCTAATATCTAATTGCAATATATTTTTATGGAATTTATTTCGTGAATAATAGGAATAATATTTTATAACATTCATGGAAGCATTTACAAAATTACTTTCTGAATTATACATAAATGCCTCCCAAGTATATAAAACAAAATTTTCTAAAAATATTTTTTAAACATTTTTTGGCAAATGAAATATTTAAGAAATAATGAAAACATTTTACATTCAAACTGTATTTTCCAGAAAAAATGTTTCGGTTAATGGAAATATTTTTCAAATATAGGAAAGGTATTTCATGCTCTGTGGGTATATATTATACAGACCAGCACTCTCTTATTAGAAACAACGAACATATCGTTAGCGTATCTTTAAGGTAAGATAAGAGTATTTCCAAAAAGATGTTTCGAAACAGATGCTGATTTTGCCAGAATTCGATTACTGGTTAGTGGTTACAGTAGGTATGCAATTGGTAACAATTGAGGTAACAATTGACGTATTGCAGTAAAAAACATTGATACTAAAGTTAAATTGAGCAGTCTTACCAATATGAATCCACAAATATTTTTATTATAGGAACAAGCCGCAAGAAGAGTATTTGGGTAGGTGGGCGTTTGTTTGATGATTTCTGGATGTGGGTGCCTTCAAAGACAATAATAGCCCGAAGTCTTGAAAATCAGATTATGCCTGTTCCACCTCCCAGTAATTATGACTGCTTGACTCTTCAGGAAGAAAACTCTCAAGCGTTTTATCGAGATGTCAACTGCACGGATAAGCATTATTTCATATGCCAGAAACGTGAGTCAAGATTTCTTATTCTGTAAGTTTAATCACTAGTACAAACCTTTTGTGCATACACATTATTTTACATTTACAGTGAAAGAGTAGAATATATACGAAACATTAATGTGTTATTACGTAGTCCACTTATAATAAAATCGGATATTAGAATGTAACGAATAAAATGAAGAACTGATTACTTTGTATCATTCATTATATAGGTTTCCCAGAGAGAGAGAGAGAGCATTAAGTATGAACGAATGGGCCTAGCAGGATAAGACGGAGAAAAGTGCCTTGGAAGAAGGAATCTTCATACAAAAATACTAACATATTCAGTATCAAAAATGATGACTCTCCACCAAATTTCAGCTCAAAAGATGCTAACCTAACCTAAAAATAAATTAAAGTGTGTTTTTTGGTAGTTTACCGATTTCTCAGTCGGATTTGCACTACGAAGACCATCTTTTTTTTTTTTTTAATTGATGTTCAAGCTCTACAAGATGGTAATTGTTTCATTTAGTTGGAGCAAATTTCAAATTTTTAGAGGGGCTAGAAAGTTTGAAAATTTAATTTTAGAAAGAAACTAAGATAACAGTTGGTTCGAAAAAAATATATGTTACGGTTTTTTTGGTGGTTCTATAACTATGATCTTTTTTTAGAGTTTTTAAAGTGGTAGAACATAAAAAGAATAAGACACGTGACCGATCTTCTTACATAACACATGCACTGTAAATACAAATTCGAAATCGAAGTTTGCCAGTTCGCCTTCGTGGACGACTGGTTAAGACATCGGCTTCTTGAGTGAAAGGTTCCGGGTTCGAGTTCCGCCTGGAACATTTTTTTTTTCAAAATATATTTTTATATGCTCATATTTATTATTTAATAATTGCTAGGATGTATATAAATAACTGATTGCTATTGAAAGCTAGGTTATACGTATCTGGATGAACATCCCGATCGCATGGGGCGCGCTCTCATATAATTACTTTATAAATTCTCCAATTAGCGCGCCCCATTAATTTCTTTTTAATCATGCATAAACAAAATTATTTTTTTTTTACTTTTTAGTACGAACTGTTTAAGAAAAGGATGTATTTACAGTTTTTTAATTACTACTGTCTCGAGTCTCGACCTTGCAAATGAATAGCACAGAGATTGGGATAAGATAAAGATAAAATGAATGTTATGTGTTCCAAATAACAGGGGAAAGAGAATGTTAACAGCAATTTTACGTATGCCCACCGCTAACCGGAGGCTGCCCCCCTACCCTTTGGACGCACCGTACCCCCTTGCACACCTCGCTCGCTTTCGGTAGCAATCAGTTATTTATACATATCCTAGCAATTATTAAATAATAAATATGAACATATCAAAATATATTTTGAAAGAACAAAAGAAGAAAAAGTGTTGTCCCGGGCGGGACACTAACCGGGACCTTTAAGTCAAGAAGCCGACACCATGCCCAGTTGCCCACGAAGGCGAACTGGCAAACTTCGATTTCGAACTTGTATTTACAATGCATGTGTTACATAAGAAGCCCGGTCACGTGTCTTATTGTTTGGTTATGTTCTACCACTTTAAAAAAATCTGAAAAAAAAAATGCATGGTTATACCACCACCAAAAATACGTAACATATATTTCTTCGAACCAAGTGTTGTCTTAGTTTTCTTAGAATTCAATTTTCAAATTTTCTAACCTCTCTAAAAATTTGAATTTTGCGCCAACATAAATGAAACAATTACCATCTTGTAGAGCTTGAAAAAATCTTCAATTTTAAAAAAGAAGGTCATCGTAGGTGTAAATCCGACCGAAATATCGGTAAACTACCAAAAAACACACTTAAATTTATTTTGAGGTTAGGTTAACATCTTTTGAGCTGAAATTTGGTAGAGAACCATCACATTTTTTTATGCTGAATATGGTAGTATTGTTTTTATCACGATTCCTTCCAAGGCACTTTTCACCATCTTATCCAGCTAGGCCCTTTGTATTGCAGAGCAAAGTCTAATTCAATCTGTTCAAGGGAAAGTGCAGGTTAGGTAGCATAAATCTCAAATTTTCAATCTGCAAGAAAGGTACTGGACAAGACACTAAGGTTCAGGTGGAGTTCGGAAAGACATGTTTTGTGCATTTTATATATGACATGTGCATTTTTCTATCTCAGTTATAACTAGTAACACATTTTTAAAGTTTGTGAAAATCTGCAAAGAGCTTTGTTCTGAATAATGTTGCTTTCCATGAACATATTAGCTGGCAAGGACTTTGTTGTTGAAAGAATTAGAAGCAGCAGTGATATTACACAATGTTTCCTGGGGTGTGGCTCAGAATACATGCAGATTACAATAACACTGGGTAACTTTGAATAATTTTGAACTTTTAAACTATATTTATGCAAATTTTCTACAATAAAGTCTAATAGTCTACAATAAAACATTATAACTAAATAAAATTAAAGTATTTAAAGCAATGCTGTACTACTAAAAATAATGTATAGGTGTCCCAAGTTATGCCAGAAAATTAAGTAACTTGGAGCACAGATTGTTAATAAATAAGATTTAAAGTAGGAAGCCAAAACTTTATGAAACACTAAAAAAATGGTATAGAACATTTCATATTATTGCACGAAATCAATATTCCTTTCAAATTACAAAAATATAATTCTCATTTAGTTCTTAGTTTTTTTTTTTTAATATCGTATATTTTCTTCTAGATATTCTTACAACTCTGCTTTTGGCTAATATTTGACTGATGTAATACCCATAATTTCTTCAACTAAAAGGAAACATTAATATTTCCAAAATATTTTTGGGCTTTACATAGAAATGTCACTGTTATTTAATACATATATTCTTTAACTTATGCATATATTTAAAAAAAAAATCCCGTCCACTTACATTAGCGAAACACATGACAGAGTGAACACTGAATTACTTCCTATTCAAATCAGATGAAACGAAGCAGAACTTGAGAGAAAAAAATAATATAAATATTTAGTGTCATTTTAAATCGATATCCTGCTTATATAGCGAAATCAAAACCAACGATCATTTTATAAACTTAATTGATCAGTGATCGTCTAATATAATAATCTATGCCATATGGGTTTTACATACCATATTTATTTAATTTTATTACATTTCATTGCTATAAAATCAAATCATTACTCAATCAAAATTTGAATAGTTTAATTTTGATAATGAAGTGTCTGAAGTTATTACATATCACCAGAGCGAAGAAATTTTTGTTTGTAACACAAACTATAGTGGAAACACTATTTTCATCTACATGCCCAAACAAAACATATAGGTATTGCAGTGCAATATGACAAACATTAGCAATATTTATTAACAAAGTTATATCTAATTTTAAAGCAAGTTAGTTTATAATTTAGATATGAATAGGACTCTGGGAAATTTGGCCTGAGCCTTAGATGCCTAAAGGCCATAAATAAAATTCAGGACGCCGAAAAAGTGCAACATTAAATTTGGAAAAACACCGAAACTTCAGCTTCCCCCTGTGGCGTCAGGGGTCGCTTGTTGAAGGTATCGCGACAACGTTTTCACTAATGTCTACACCTCAAAGTTTCTAGATCTTGGAAGTCCGCAGTAATAACAACAATTTCTCCTCAACAAGATCTATACTAAAATATTTATGAACTTGCTCTTTAAGAACTCTCCAAATCCTAATCGTTGTGACTATTAGGATGTAATTCAAGAAAAAACGCTTGATTTTCGATGATTCTTCTTGGTATGAATGTTACTGTTTTATTTTTAAACAAACGTGCAAAGATACAATGAATACAACACTTGATTCGATATATATATATATATATATATATATATATATATATATATATATATAAATCCACAAAATGAAAATATAATGTTCTCCTCTTTAAAATATATTATTCGTAAAGATGAAAGTATATAATATATCTCAGTCAAGCTTCTCCTGTGGTTTAGTCGCAATCATAAACTATATTAGAAGAATATTGTGCATAAGGAAGACCTCCACCTGCTAGGAAACCAGTTGCTTTCAGCATGCGTTTTCCTGCTATAAATAGATATCGGCGAGTTTAGTGTAAATAACTGTAGTTTTTTCTTTTCTTTTTTAACTTCTTATTCAGTAACATCATGATTCTTGTGTAAAGGGTATAAATGAAATTTATTATTAAACCTGTGGTAGGTGTTTTATTTATTTATTTTTTGTTGTTTTGTTTCAAAGGATTTGTAAAATGAGTTTTGAAATCAAAAACAAATGTAAACAATTACGTTCAGTGTTGGGTAAAGTAAATTTGTGTGTGTTGTGTGCTCTTTATAAAACAATCGACGTGCCTAGTTCCAAGGCAACTAAATATCTCAATGGAAAAGTGCTGCATAAGTAGATGGTGGCAATCTTATGCAATCCTCTTATTTACAATCGCAAAATTCAATTCAGCTAATTGACTGATAATAAATTAACTGTATGGTAATCGATAGAAGTTTTGACGAAAGCCATACTGAATAAGCATGAGAATAATTGATAATTGCTCTTGTGGGTAAGTGATACATTTATTTATTTCGTATTTTCGTTGTCAGAATGATATCGAATGAAGGATCTATATCCCCAATAATCTGTTTTTCAGACAGCTATGCGAATTGCCCGAAGCTCAAGCTGAATGCTCCACCTTACCCTCTTTTTCAAGTGACCGAAATACGGTACATCCTCTTCACTTTTATGGCAAGAGTTTGCTGGGGCTCCCAAGGGGTACATTTAAACTGCCAATCTTTTCTATCGCATGTAGATGAGATTTGTGATTTATTTAAAGATGTTAAACCACTATGTATTCTTTTGTCAGAAACGTGGCTTAAACCTACAATAGCAAGTGAGTTAGTTGAACTCCAAGGTTATATTATTTTAAGAAATGATAGGATGCTAAAAGGTGCGGGTGGGTGCTATGTACTTAAGAGAAGGTATAACTGCCAGGGTAATGTATCAGTCGCCTACTGAATACTTGCGTAGTGTCGAGTATATGATTTCTGAAATCAAAATATCGATTATAAATATCATGATCGCTGTGGTCTACCGACCCCCAAACACGCCACTAGATAACCTAAAAAGCTTTGAAAACGACGTGCTTATGATTAAAGATAAATGTAAACATCGTATAGTAATGGGTGATTTGAACATCGACGTCTTGCGGGATTCAAGGGAATTCATGGATTATAAATGTATGCTTCAGACACTCGACTTAAACTTCTGTCACCTGGGACCCACACATTACTCAGGAAGCTCTGAGTCTGCTATTGATCATATCGCAGTATCGTATCTCGAGAAAACGGCCAAATTCGGCAAATTTCCTGTCCCTGGCATTTCCCGTCATGATTTGATCTACCTCGTATATTCACTTAATCCCCTAAAAGCTCAACATAAAATAATAACCTATCGAAATCTCAGAAATGTAAATAAAGAGAATCTAAGTGCAGATGCCACTCTCATACCCTGGGAGTTGATAACATATAAATAGGTCGGTGGATGGAAATGTAGATATTCTTAATTCACAGATATTGTATTTGTATGACAAACATGCACCACCAAAAGTTAAAAGAGTGAAACATAATTCAAACCCCTGGATGACGGATTACATACAACTGGAAAGAGATTAAACCTACAAAAATACAGGAAAGAAGTAAATGCTAAGTCCGAACTTTGTCAGGAATCTTTTCAGATTTACAAAAGACTCAGAAACCAGTGCACCCAAGCTATATGACGGGCAAAAAATCATATTTTGAAAGTTTAGTGTAAGGTCTTAAAGATAGCAGGCAACCATGGACGAAAGTTAACAATTTAGGCGTAAATATAAAGAACAAAGACGAATATATTTCTGTAGACTCCAACATATTGAATGAATTCTTTTCCCAACTCCCTATTAATATTGATACGACTGTGAAACACGAAACTATTAGCAAGCTTGCAAATAGCAAAATTTGCAAAAAATGAAATGTTCTATTTCACTTGTGTTTCCCCAATAGAAGTTCATCAGGCCATCAATAAGATAAAAAGTTCTGCTGTTGGCCCAGATGGCATTTCAATAGCTTTTATAAAGATGATTCTACTTCAATTCTTGTACCCATTAACAAGAATAGTAGTCTATCATAACAAGTGTATTTCCATCTGCTTGGAAACATGCCTACATTCGACCCATACCAAAGGTTAACACTCCATCTGCGCCTAACGAATACCGATCCATTAGCATCCTATCATGTATTTCCAAAATAGAATTTGTTGTACACAAGCAAGTCATTCAACACATAGATCAAAATAACTTACTCATAGAGAACCAATTCGGCTTTAGAAAAGGTCACAGCACAATGACAGCCCTTATTAAAATCAGAGATGGCATTCGGCAAGCAATTGATCAACGAAGAGTAGCCATCTTAACTCTATTAGATTTCAGTAAAGCCTTTCAGTCAGTTGATCACGACATTCTTCTTGCAAAATTAGAACACAATTTTAAATTTGCCAAACATACAATTCGATGGTTTAAATCATACCTTAATGACCGTAAACAGGCAATTTCAACTAAAAACTGTTGCTCTGAGTGGAATAACATCACTTGTGGAGTTCCACAAGGATCAATTCTTGGACCATTGTTATTTTCGATATTTATGAACGGCATTGGAACACAATTCACTGAATGTAGTTATCACTTGTACGCAGATGACGTACAGCCATATGTAACTTCTAAGCTTAATCATCTTGCCAGTGCAGTTAATAGATTATTTTCTGATCTAGAAAATATACATGTTTGGTCAGAACGCAATGGTCTGGCGCTAAATCTTAGCAAATCCCAATGCATAATAATAGGGTCCCCAAATATGGTAGCGAAAATCAACAGTCTAGATTCGTATGTTTCGAAAGTTCAAATAAGGAACGAGGAAATTAAAAGAGAAAATCAAGTCAAAAGTCTAGGTATAATTCTCGATGAAACATTTTCATGGTCGGAACATGTAAAACAAATATGCAAGCGAGTCCATAGAAAAATGCACCCACTCAATCTTTTGAAAAACTTTCTTCCTTCACGTATTAGAATCACCTTGGTCTCTCTTATTCCCGCTCTTCGATTACTGTGATATAGTGTATAACGATCTGTCTGTTACTCTAGCGAATAGATTGCAAAAAATGCAAAATAGATGTGTTCGGTTTATTTTCAATGATAAAAAGTATGATCATGTATCAAGCAGGTTCACCGCACTGGCATGGCTAAAACTAAGGGAGAGAAGAACGTTTCATATTCTTCTCCAGTTATTAAAGGCAGTAACTTTAAAGTCTTCTCCATATCTAGCTTCCATGCTAAAACTTGTGCACCTCAATCATAACATAAACACTCGTTCACATAGTAATGTCACCCTAAGGATACCAAAACACAGATCTGAAAGCTATTCGAAATCATTTGCAGTGTACGGCATCCAACAGTGGAACAATCTTCCTTCGGCAATTCGCACAGCCAGCTCAGTCAATAGCTTTAGAAGTAAACTTTATAGTCATTTTCTTACACTTGCCCATATCAGTACAAAACAATGTTAATTTCATTGGAAGGTTTCTCCTACACAAATAAATATATGTCGTCAATCTGCCTGTACTCTTGTTTCAATTTTACTTTCGTGAGCGCAGCACATTAAAAATATACATGTATGCGTATTTGAGTGTGAGTGTGTGTGTTTGGTGGTGGGGTTCTATGGAGGGTGTGGAAGGGGTATTTATTGTGTCCATGGTCGGGGGAATGGGTAGAGGGATGGGCTAGAATGAAATAAAATTAATATTTTACATATTTTTTTTCTTTGTAATAAGTGTTTTTTTTTATATATATATCTATATGTGCGAGTATGTATCATGGTTGGGTGGAAGACAAGGCTATCAGCCTTAACTTTGCCATGTTAAATAAAAGTCTAAAGTCTAAGAATATGTATGAGTTCTGCATGTGCAAATATATATCTAATCACTTATTATGTTTCTCCCCTGTAACAACGTTAAATATACGCTGAATGTTTTTTTAGGAATATCACTTGAAAAATTGAGAACAAAAAATAGTGATTAGGTTTTCCCTGTGTGTAATTGTTTCACTAAATAAAGTATACGAGAAGAAATTATGTATGTGTTCTACTTATTTATGTATATATAATTATATATATTTATTTATAAGGTTTCTCCACTGTATTGACGTTTAACATGAACTGAATGTTTATTTAGATAATTTCAATAAACTAATCTATGCAGAGTTTTGCCTAACCTGTAACTGAATGAGATAAATCTCAATAGTATAATAGAATTTAGATATACTTTCGCAAAAGGTAACACTTCAGGCTTCTCCCCCCGTATGTAGATGCTTTTTTTAATTACTAAGTATCAGTATGTCACTCAATGCAACGCAAGTCTTGCATTTACTAGATGAAATATGCAGAAAACAATTGTGCAAAATCTACGTTATAAGAGTGAAAGTTTGACACTAACGCTATTAAATTCAATATGTTCTCTCCATTAATTCAACATAACGTTCTCACAAAATTATAACTTGGTACTAAGAGAATAAAAGTTTGAGTTATATATATAAATCACAGCCATATTCGATCCACTACTGGATGAGACCTCTTCTCGAAGGGAAGAGTTGGTCTACTGCTCCTACGCTGACCAGACGGGTTGGGAGAGGGGAACCGAAGCTCTCACTGTGATCGCCACTGTCTTTTATTCACTAAACAGTAAATCCAAAATAAGATTATGATTTTATTCATAAAGCGTAAGTTGCCATATCCTTTCAGTGAAAACAAATGTCAATTAAGCAAATAAGCTTCTATTACATCAAAGGAGCAATTTTCCGAAGAACTATCCTGTAAACTGAACTGATATTTAATAACAGGTCTACCACAATAAATTAGTAAATGATAGTAAGCAAGAATGTCCCAAGTTATCGCCAGCATCACAAGCTATCTCGTTTCATAGATGGATGGAAGAGAGACTGAATGGATGTTTACACGTAAATTACCGGTATAAATGTACATGTTCATATTGCTCATATTAGATTCTGTATCTTTTTTTTTTGTTTTTGTTCAAAAATAGAGAATTAATAGGAATGAGAGTTGTATAAAATCAAGCCAAGTTTTCGACTTTTTGTTCAGATTAGCAAAATAATTTTTGTGGTCTCTTGAGATTTATTACAAACGGTCCTCATGCCGCGCTAATCCGCGATTTTGTGAATTTGCATTCTACGAAGTGGCCTATTACTTAATCATGCACTGCAGAAACACTTATTATAGCAGAACTTACTGTGGTTGAAGTCAATAGAACAAAATAGCATAATATGCAATATGCTTGAGTAAGAAAATACGTCCATACCATGTACAGTCAATACCACCGTAAATATACAAGTAAATATCACAGTTAATGAACATATTCAACTGTACGGGAATAATACAATCTATCAATAGCAAATAAGTATACTACTACAAATGAATAAAAATAAAACTACAATAATAATATGAAATTTTAAAATAACAATTCATTTATTCTCTATCTTTCTATCATCTGTAAACATATTTAAGAATACATTTCATAGATCTCCATAGTTTGTATTTTCGTTGTTATGTTTTAACTTCAACAAACATCCAACGAATGAAGCACTAATAGCAGAACGAGAAATATTGATAGAAACATATGTAACGGTAATTTTATAGCAACACTAACAGATAATTCTAGGTAAAATATATTATTTAATGAGGGAACGCAAACTAATTTAAATTTATTTATGCACTTAAGTGAAATAAAGGCAATATTTTGTAGGCAGATATTGGCTTATAGAATATGAAATAGAATGGCTGTTTTTAGCAAAATTGTCAACTGAAATTACAAGTTGGATAGATTCAGAGAAATGACACAACATTTATTGCAGTTCAAAAGGTATTTCATGGGTTATGGATTGTTTCCAAGAAACATAATCATTTTCAGAATATCAAAAAAGATAAAAGCTTACGATTCTTGATACATAGAAAAAATACAATGTCACGATCTCTTTATGTGCTTACCATATATTAAGAAAGACTTAATTAGATAATCATTTAAGATTTGTACATTCAGAAAGTTTTCACTTTGCTCGCACCTAGATTATTTCTTTTAATTTGGAAAAATAGTATCGAGTAGTAACTACAATATATGAATTAATTATTATTTTTTGTTTACTTATTATTGCAGCTGGTAAGGAGATACCAATAATTGAAAGATATACAGATCTTTCGAAGACGAAAGTGTATTTTTTTCATGAAAATGAAGCCTCTTGGGCAGAAGCCCTAGCTTATTGTTTTCAAACCAAAACTCATCCGATAGAACTTGAAAATATGCAGAAGGTCAATGAAGTGTATGAATATGTACGCAGAACCAAGAAGAGTAAGCAGCAATTCCTTTAATTTAACCTCTATAACTATTTAGAATATATTTATAATTTTGATCTTATGAACTCAGGAAGTTGGTACGTAAGAGTACATGATTTTCTTATAAAGGTTTAGTTCCAAACTATTTAAATGAACGATTTTCGACAAACACAATAAAAGCTCATACGTATTTGAAGAACAAACAATGTTAACCATATTGTCTTGAATTCAATTTACCTACCATTGCAAACACAAAATGGAATATACTGGCTACAGCCATTTCCAAAAGGACTATACCATCATTTGACTATTCCTTAACCATATCCTAGTCCGATTCAAAGATGTTTAATATATATATATATATATATATATATATATATATATATATGGGCAACGCCCTAGCCGAGCTGGTTAACCGGTTCGTGTAAGATCACCGAAGTCAAGCAGCTCTGTGTCTGGTCAGTGCTTGGACGGGTTACCGTTGCAGTACTCCAGATGGTGTTGCCTGTGCGGCGTCCACCCAGCGTCGTGAGGCCAATAGACAACAAAAGTCTTCTGTCAGATCCGGTTGGTTGTCATGGTAACCCGCCATGTTCAAGTCTAAACAACAGTGGTTGGTTTATGTAGTTTCTTCGATAATATTAATTCATCATGGGTATGTGCTTCGTACCAGATTGCAAACGTTACAATGAGAGAGAGACATGTCGCTTTAAAAGGATGAAAACCAGAAAAAGAAAAAAAAATCAGCCATTACTTCCACAAGTTACTGTCTACGTTCCTACCATCTAACTTACTTGACTGTTCACTGTTGTTTAGACTTGACCCCCGCCGCTGCTATGGCAACCAACCGGATATGGCGCCAAGCCTTTAGTCCTCCATTGGGGAGCTACCTGAATAAAGAGAGAGCGCTAAGCGATCACAGTTGAGAGCTTCGGCTCTCCTCTTCCAACACGTCTGGTCAGCGTGGGAGCAGTAGACCACCTCCTCTATCCGGGAGAGGCCTCATCCAGTAGTAAGATAAAATGAATTGTATGGGCGGTAACAGATCATCCAGTAGTGGATTGAATATGGTTGTGTAATATATATATACATATATCTGGTGTAGTAAAAAGTAATCCATTATTTTGCCAATAGATGGCTTTAGTGATCTGTATCTCGCGTTGTATAAGTCCGATCGGGTTCAACGAGATGGCGTTCAAACGATGAGATTGCGTACTACAAACACTGTTCAGATAGTTGTGATGAGTTGACTCAGTGTTGTGTGAGCGCGCGTCAAAATGGACACTAGCAAAGAGAAAATACGCTATATTTTACAGTTTTTCTTCGATAAAGGCGAAAACGCAAGCCAGGCGGCTGCAAATGTGAATAGTGTTTATGGTCCTGATACTGTAACAGCCAATCACGCGCAATTTTGGTTTCGTCGATTCCGTGCCGGTAATTTTGACGTCAAAGATGTACCACGCACTGGAAGGCCAAGTGTCGAAAATGTCGATAAAATCATGGACATTGTCGCGTCCGACCGTCATGTAAGCACTGTTTCGATTATCCAAGAGCTAAACATTGCACAAAAAACCGTGTGGAACCATTTGCATAAGGCTGGATACACAAAGAAGCTTGATGTATGGGTGCCACACGAGTTAACGCAAAAAAACCTCATGGACCGAATTTCCATCTGCGAATCGCTGCTGAAT
>JAGDQP010011427.1:24377-53015 GCA_022664845.1 Lepisma saccharinum
TTGAGGCCTCTCCCCGAAGGGAGGAGTTGGTCTACTGCTCCCACGCTGACCAGACGGGTTGGGAGAGGAATATATATATATATATATATACAAAAACCTGCTTGAAGTCTCTAAGACTTGCACCCATTCAAAGAGCGTGTGTCTTTTTGTCTGCTAAAGTTATTTGAACTTCGCTCTCCAGCCACCTTTCACATTAATTTGGGTTTTCACCACCATATGGGCTCGCTCTAAAACCGAAAAGGAAGAACGGAGAAGCAGAGAGTGGTCATTGGCCTCAAGGCTTAAGAATGTCCCCTGTACTTCGTTTGGAACATTACACATTGACCTTAGATATAAAAGGTAGTATTTCGCGTAGTTAAAGTGGTTGGCAGCAAAGAAATAGGGAATAATTTCTTTAACAGCCCACAGATAAAGCGGAAAATCAGCTTCTCGTTCCGCTCTGACAAATTTCATCATTATTAATACTGGTTTGATAAGGCATCCACACCTTACAAGTCCTACTGGTAGCAAGCACTCTTCGTCTCGAGGAAATCTGCAAAAGTATCCTCATCGGTCACGGTATCATCAGTCAGTAGTAGTGACCTGAGAAGTTCTTCAACCACGATTCTAAGGGCACGAAGACTTTGAGAATATTTCTTTCCAGCCAATATATTTGAAAGCCCTCCAAATGAATTTCACATTATTTCTTCCAAACCACTGTTTAACATTGGCACTCCAATACTTTGTATAAAACTCATAAATATGTGAATGCCTCTCAGTCGGATAGTGAAGATTTGAAATTGATCAGGGTTGGACTAAATTGCTATGCGGTAAGGAGCTTGATCAACAGTCAACACTACATACGGCTGAACCATTTCGGAAGTAAGTCGTTTCGCCTCCATCACTGTGGCCATCATTGTATCATGATCACCAAGAGTCATGTTAATGAGAGGTGTTTACCTGCTGTAGTCGCAGGTCTAATAGTGTGACCTTGTTTACGAGCTATTGAAACCATATTCTGGGCAAACATTATCGCCAGTTAACTCTTTTCAAGAAGAAGTAGTAAAGATTTTATGCTCTTCTGCTGGCTACACTTTGTCCATATTTCAAGTACTCTGATTCATCTGTGTTAGGAAATTAGTTTGTCTTCATTTTAACTTTTTTTGCTCCTTTGTATCGGTAGACTTTTATGTCAGGCAGAAGGGGCTTTTACAAATCATCTATCTGGAGACGAGGAATAGTGGCAATATTGTTATTGGAATAGTTTCACTGTGCGTTGATTGTTACATTATAAGCAAAGCCATACAGTGAGTAGATGCTAGGCCGTTTGGATCTTTATTATTGTTGTTATATTTAGGTTTAATAAACAAGGATTTTAGTTTAAGCTATGAACTTATACTGCCAATAATTTTATAATCTTTTAATCGAAATTAAAAATACGCCAAATTAAAGCAAATATAACGATCTTTGAAAAGTTGTCCTAAACGTTTTACGATTATTATAGCGATCTGCATTTAACTTTGCAATATATAATTGAAAACTAGTTCGAAAAAATGAAAGTTTTAAATTCAATTATTGTTCTGGTTAATAATTTTCAGTATGGGTGTCAGAAGTGATGTCATATTTTATCGTATTATCTTCTACATAATTTAGTGTTTGAACGGTAAAGATTGAGCCAGTGGTTTAGAAGATACAAGCATTCCAAACAAAAACTACTCTTAGCCTTTGGGCGCCATAATGGACAAACGCAACAGTGTATAATAAAGAAAGAATAAATACTTCTGGGTCACATGGTCCCAAGCATATACTCGGTCCAAAACTGGAGCCGATGAGCAGTTTCAGCTATGATCAGAACTATTGGGAAAGTCAGACGCTGAAGAAATAACTCTATAGTTACTTGCCGGCATTCTACGTTAACGTGAGGATTATAATTCCACACATTCTGCAAGACGATCTAAACGTTCGATGAACTTCTAAAGACGAAAACGGAGCAGTTCACTTAAAATCATTTTTTTTTTTTTTTTTGTTGCTATGCGTTGGAACGTTTGCCTTTAGTAACATACAGTATATGAAGTATGTATTGTCCTATCACGTAAATGACAATTGATTACATAAATATTAAGTTACAGAAATATAATTTCGCTGAAGTTTACAACTTAGCAGTTTATGACTACCGAGAAAAGATTAGCCTAGATTCGCAACAGCATAAGTAGATACATACAGAATTAAGAAGAAATTTATCTCTCTCTTTTTTTGTAGGTTTTTCACTAATATGGACAAGTGGTCGACATATTTTTGACCACTGGGAATGGTCAGAGAGTGGAGAAATAATACCATCCACGCCTGGAAGTGATTCTTATCCTCCATGGAGAAAGAACATCTCCGAGGCACGAGGCAAAGAATGTTTGCTTTTCGATATTCACAGACGTGGAGTTTTTGTTCCTGAAGTTTGCACGGAACAACATGTGTACATATGTGAATGTAAGTTCCATGGTTTTATCACATTCTCTAGAAATTAGCTTTACAATACGGAGGAAATGAGCACTTTGGATTTATGGGACAATGAGTAACTTCTAACATTGATCTGGTCCGATTTAATACGCTGTTAAGTTCAAATCGCAATAAACATTCACACATTTGTAGGAATTAGAATCCAGAATCTTATAGCTAGTGAAGCTATATAAATATAGAGGAGTAATGAAATTACAGAAAAAAAAACCGTAGTATCTCAGACCACACGAGCAAGCAAGCAAGACAAGCGAGCATAAAAGAAACAAGAAAAACTAGAAAGAAAGCAATAAGACAAACAAACAAGGAAGAAAAAAATACAGAGAAAAATAAGCAAAGAAATAAAGTAGTACACGGATAAAGATATTGAACGTATGTTAAGATAGTTATTTAATATGAAAGTTGTTAAATATATATTTTGTTTTCTTTAAGCAGAAAACTAAGATTTCTTAAACTTGACTTTTCCAGACCTTAATACTTCCCCATTAAGCCCCTTCGTGACTTTTTATTACATACTTGTACAAACATAAACAAGGAAAGAGATGATAACTAAAAAAATAAATAGAAATATTAAATATATTCAGGAAAATACTCGTAATATCAGGCCAAGGTAGTAGTTCCAATTAAGGGAACACTATTACGTACGAGTTGAGTGTTTAAACAATAATCAAATTATTACCTGGCAAGTGTGTTACCTTTTCTATTGGTGGAAATTGCATTCTGAAACCTTTTCTTCATACGCAATCAATCGTAGACTTCCTTTTGTGGATATATACAATAGATCTTGTAGCAATTTGTTCAGGTTATTTTCAAGGGTACTTGAAAGCTTTGAAATTTGGCAGATGGATCTTGAAAATTCAATGTGAAGGAATTTGGACGTTCAAGGGAAAGATTGTAGTCATTGGCGGTATCTTTACTGATTACACTATGACAACTGTTGACCAAAGTACGATGAAACTCATGCAGTTGCTTCTCACAAGGGGAACACTGCGAAGATTTGTTCGGTGCATTACGTATAATATCAGAGCCCATTTAATATTATGAATTGGAAATGAAATCGGTAAAGAGTTACTTTCGAGATATCAGTGTTTAAAGCTGGCGAAGAAAGTCGAAATGTTTTACGAATTCATAAGATATTTATGTGAAACGCGTGTTTCTATCTATGCAGAACGCAAAGGAATGGGAGGAGAAACAGACCCATACCAGTGTGGCTGCTTGATAGGTGGGGTAACTGCTGGAGCTTTTTTTCTACTTTTTATTCCCTCGAAATATCATACGTTTTCCTTTATACGTTCCGCATGATAGGAGGAATTTTACTGTTTGCAAGACCTTTTCATTGCCAGTCCCGAATATCGTATGTATATATGTACTTTTTTCCTCACCCGGGAATGGACCAAGTATCTGATTGACCGAGAAGATGGCATATACACTATTTAACAGAGCAGCTTATACTGTTATAACCTAAAATTATAATCCCAATGAAATACTAACATCACGTTTTTCGAACTTGAAACAATCGAGGAAAAAATCGTTATCTTAAGCGATTGTCATGTTTTGTAAATTTGAAATAATTGATGTATTTAAAACTTCGACATTTTCAACAGAATACAATTTTATATTGCGAAAATGTACGCTTTGTTGAAAAAAAAAACGTGTAAAGCTGTTTATAATGTCACTACTCACTAACGGCAAATTGTGGAAAATAATAAAAAATGGAAAGAACATCTGAAAAAAAAAGACAACAGATGCGTATTTCACATGGCAGTAAAGTTGGTTGCTATTAGCCTAGCCGTGATATAAACAGAAAACACCATTTTTTTTATCACTTGCAAGTTAACTCTCACATTGACAAAACCTGGCAATTGTACCGAAAATCCAAAATTTTTGAATGTGATTAGTCTTATTGTGCTTTACTGTTAATTACTTAACTAAAATATATAAGAATTACCGTACTTAAGGATAATTCTTTTTCATCGAATGCTTTAAGTTTCGAAAAAGTTATGTTAGAACATTATTGGGGTTATAATTTTAGCTTATAAGTTGCTCTATTAGATTATGTACCTAGGTATATGTCATCTTTCCCAGTCAATCAGTTACTTGGCTAGCACAGATAACGATTTTTAACTCGAAGGTTTCAAGTTTGAAAAAACTTGTTAGAATTTCATTGTAGTTATAATTTCCGGGTATTATAATAAGTCGCTATATCCTATTCTTCCCAGCCAATCAGCTACTTGGTCCATTCCCAGGTCAGTACCATTTCCTCAGTTCTGAACAGTCTCCATACACCAAAGACTCGCACTCCACATGAAATGTCTGGATATATCCCTGCTTGATTTCACTAACTCTACATGCAAATGTTGAAGAACACATTTAGAAGTATCTATTTGCAACCGAACTGGTTCCTTCCCAAATTTTATTCCCACTTCCACAATAATCTACTTCACTGCCACTGCTTCACAAAACAGCCATTTTCTTCTGTCGGGGAACTTGCAAAGCATCTGCGATTGATTCTCTATGGAAATTTCGATTAAGTTCCAAGGTCCTTAAAACAATGTGGAATTTCCGAAATGTACCAGAAATACCGAGGTCATCTTAAAATACTTGTAGATATTTAAATCAGATTTTACTTTATCATTAAATCTCGTTTTTTATTGTTAATGATTTTCAGAAATGACATTAAAGTCTCAGATAAGTCGCTATTTCCCGTAAAGGAGCAGGATTTCTCTTCGCGGTCTGAAAACAGACACTCATACTCAAATTAACTTCAAGTGAGATAGGGGTTTACAATCGTTAGTGATGTCAGAATCAGCCACATGCCAACATATACAAGATGGAAAGATGTCTTCACAATGCTGGTGAAGAGACAATGCCTGTTCTTTGATCTGACTAGTCCAACGGCCGTCCATTCTAATTTAAGTTTTTCCAATTTATTTTTCCTCAATCACGCCACGCAAATGTCGTGATGGTACCTCCGAAATAGGTCCTTACCGACTATCTTCCAACATCCTCTTTTCTATACTATGCTAGAGTTGCCTAAAGACCATAAACAAATTTTATTGATCTAACCAGTGTGGGTAAGAACCTTTTGCTCTCATTCAAAGGGTACGCAACCAAACCTCTGTGGCCTACTGATTATGGTAGCGGATTTCGGAAAGGTACCGGGGAGATAAGCAAGTTTGAGTCGCTGTCGACCAGCCTAAACTAAGGGTCCAAGCGTCACCTTAGCCAACCTTGTTCCCAGAAGTGTTCGCCTATGGGTGTCATCGCTCCGATATGAGACACGCTTAGGCCTCAACTCCCTATATATCCCGTAAAATTAACTGTACAAGAATATCCTACGCACAGACGGAGTAAAATTGAAAGACTTGACGATCCTATGTCTTAATCGGCCTGTATGGATTTAAACTCCATTAAGTAGAAATTTTGGGAGGCAAAGGTTTGGCATTGAACGTCAAGGGTGGATCAGATGTCTACTATGGGGCACTACAAATCTTGACAAGGTCACTGCAACAAGATCAGCTCTGCCAAACAATTCCTATTCTCACGTTCACGAAGGCTGCAAAGCCGCGTGCCTCCTGGTTTCAAGAAGGAGGGAGGGAAAGGCGAACTTCTGGCACCTTAAACCAGAAACGGTAGGCTAATGGAGAAAACCCCAACAGAAAATCCGAGGTCCTCCAACGCACCGGGAGTCGCACAGCGGGCGAACAACCCACTTCTGTAAAGAAACCATTGTTACGAAATCACAAGAAAAGCCTCGGATTGATGGTGAACGGACGCGGCAACGACTTAAGGACATAGAGATAGAAACATGGAACGTAAGAACGCTACACAAAACGGGCGCGCTTCAAAACTTACAGCTAGAGCTATCAAAATATAAAATACAAGTAGCAGCAACACAGGAAACAAGATGGCATGGAAAGGTATTATGGACGCACAGACACACACCATAGTACCAAAGAAAATATTACCAGGTCGCCTATACAAAGATAGACCAAAAGGAAGACTGAAGAAAAAATGGGAGAACGTAGTGAAGGAAGACTCAGTAAACATGAGAGGAGTGTGTAACTGGACAGAAGGGACGAAGAACAGGGAAAACTGGAGGCATCTACTTGGGAAGGCCAAGGTCTGATTTGGGGTGTAGTGCCATGGAAGAAGTAGAATTTTGAACTCTACGAAGAATTAAAAGAGATAGCCCCCAACGAACTTATCCTATAAACCCTGGCCAACTACCTTTCATCATCATCTACCCTACTCTATCCCGGCCTGAGTCAGACTTGCCTCAAGGCCATAAACAAATTCAAATTCCGATTATAAACAGGTATGGAATATTCTAACAAAACGGCAGTACAAAACAGTGTCGGAAATTTTAACTTCTTTTGTTTAGAAAACTGAAAAATCAGATAATGTTTCCACCTGCAAAAATCTTTCCTGGATGTTTTCGTACATATTGCCATACAGTGGGACGTGGACCGGAGCTCCACAAAGCTGAAAAACTCTTTTCCCTCTGTGAAAATTGTAGTATTGTAGAAATTAAGGACTGTACCTTGAGAGGCTCTGCATATAGTGTAGCGGGGAATGCTGAATTCTTGCCAGGAGAGAGATCTAGACCAAACCCAACGAAGTTCCGACTTCTATATACCTAGGTAAAATTAGTGTACTAATTTAAGAGGCAAGATTTGTATTTTATACAGGGTATCCCCGAAATGATGGTGAAAACTTCGGGAAGTGATAACATCTAAACAATAAAAAAGTCCCTTCAAAATTATGCTTAGTCTCGGAGAGAAAGGTGCTAAGTCACAGCGGCATCGTTACAAATGACGTCCTAACTCGACACAATGACACAAGCGGTGTCGGCTTAGAAAATCACACCCGAAGTACTAGTACCCAATACATCTATTTAAGTTGTTTGAGATTCGCGAATAAAGCTTGCAGGGGATTTCTACGCTTGTTCTGTTAATCTACTTAATTCCTTGGTTGCGAAACCTGTGTATGTAGCACTGCCTCAATCAAATACATGTACTACACTTAGACCGTAATTGACTAAGACGACCCCGCTTAACCCCATTACTTGTTGAGATATGACATGACGTACTTTGTGACGATGCCGCCATAATTTTGTGTGCCTGTAGCTCCGAAATTAAGCCTGATTTCGAATTTCTTTAAAGGAACGTTTTTCTTGGTTTGATGTAAATAACCTCCCCTAGTTTCCACCATTATTTCAGGGACACCCTGTATACACTTAATAAAATTTGAGTTCCCAAATTTTCCAAAAAAAAAAAAAAAAAAAAATCAGCCCCTCCGAAAGAAGTGTAAATTTACATTTCTCCTTCTTCCGTTAGTAAGTCTTGTTCTCATTAAGCACTTCATCACAGACGATTGTCCATTCTTTTGTTCGTGACTGTAAATATATGCTATTGTCTCTTACAACAGGTAAAAGAACATCAGCTGTTCATGAAGAAGCGCTACGGAAGATGTCTAATCCATGTGACGAGAATGCAAAACTTCTTACTTGATTCTGCTTATGGAAGAAATGAACGGTTTTTTTTTTTAACATGCCTAAAACAAACATTGTCTTAGTCTATGACTTAAATCTCATGAATCACTTGAATTACCTGTCATTAGAAAATCATTTTTGTTCTACTTTCCTTATCCATTGTATTTATATTAAATAAAATAATGAGAAATGTCACATTGTTTTGATTTGATAAAAAGATTTATGTATATTTAAAAAAGAAGTCAAATTAGACATAACCATATTAGTAATGAATTATTTAGATCTAGCAAGTCCTGCCCAAAGTTATGTATGTTACACTGTGTATGAGACACTTTCCGATATAAACAAAATATGTCAAATAAACAGTTGTGTCAATAAGCTTCATTTGTAAGTAAGCAATTACATTTTAACTAAATCCATTTTTACACTCGGAGGAAAAAAAAAATGCAGTTCCAACTATTACCGTAGCAGCTTTATGATATAGTAGGAAGTGTTCCTTCAGAATGTTACCGGTTTAATTGAAAAAAAAAAAAAAAAAAAAAGGTTAAAAGTAGGGAAAAATTCTACCAAACGGTACAGGGTCCGTCCGGAAAGTAGTCGGACTGAATTTTTCCCGCCACAACGGGGTGAAGAAGGGGGATCTTACTGCGCTGGTTGGGTGGATCTTAGCTACCAGCGCGCCAGTCGTCTACAAGCCTTCCCGAAGTGTACATCGAGTTGAATGTGAACCCCTGTCAAGGTGCAGTGTCACGCTCCAGAATGAATCGTTTGTTAGAGCATCGGTACGCGGTGAAGTTTTGCGTCAAACTGGGTAAAACTGCGAATGAGACCCATGACATGATCAAGACTGAGTATGGGAGTGATGCCATGGGTCGATCAAGTGTTTTTGCGTGGCACAAAGTGTTTCGGGAGGGAAAAGAGCACGTTGAAGATTAAATCGATGTTAATAATTTCTTTTGACTGCAAAGGAGTGGTTCACAGAGTTTGTACCGCCTGGTCAGACTGTGAATGCTGCATTTTACGTGGGAGTACTTGAAAGACTCAGAAAACGAGTCGTCCGCGTCCGTCCAGCAATCGCCGGCTCATGGAAGCTCCATCACGACAGTGCGCCGAGCCACACCGCCTTTGCTGTCATGGACTTCCTGATCAAACATGACATCACATAGCTTCCCCACCCACCCTACAGCCCAGATCTCGCTCCCCCAGACTTCTTCCTCTTCCCCCAACTGAAACGGGTCATGAAAGGACGGCACCACGGCTCGGTCCAGGCCATTCAAGAGGCCGTAACGAGGGAGCTGAAAAGCATTCCAGTGAGCCTTCAGTGATTGGTAGAGTCGCTGGCAACGCTGTGTTGATGCAGAAGGGGAATATTTTGAAAAGTATTAAGTTGATGTGTCAAAATTGTCAATGGGTTTACGAAACTTCAGTCCGACTACTTTCCGGACGGACCCTGTACTACTAGTAGTACTAGTAAAACTAAACTACTTTTTTTCTTAAGTGAAACCCCTTTAAAGTGCATCCCTTTAGTCCCCATATAATACGCGCTTTCAGTCTGGTCCCTGTCTTTATAAAATACCCCCCAAATTCCGCATAATACGCTTTTCTCGCGCAGATTTATTTTTTGTTTCACTTAGCGATATTCGTACGAAATGGAGTATTGTAGTCTAGTTTCTTGTCCTCACTAGTGTCAAGCACAGTTTATAACTACTCCCTTAAACCTATATACAGCACGGAATCTCCCCCACTCGTTACTCCATCATTCTCATACAACATTCTCGACTCAGCTAGTTCTGTAAACCTTTTCTGGCCAGTTTTCAGTTGTCCTTGGTGTAGCAACGTGGTTGTGAATTAGAATGAACACACACAAAGCTCTTTCCGTGTTAGATACATGAGAAATTCTACGAAAGCAAAACGGAAATATTATTCAGAAACTGACTGGATTATCATTAAGAATCCCCTTGTCTACATTACGAAAGATAATAAAGAATCGCGACTGAATCACTGCAGCTGCAACTTCAGGACGATGCACAAGTAAAATATGGAGAACATTTTGGTTGACTGGCTAATCAGTCGCGAAACGCAGCCATACTTATCAGGAAGGCGTAAACCATCATAAAAAATACTTTTTCGAAAAAAAAAAGTAAATAAAATAAAATGAATGGCCACTAGATACAATAATTTCGATCTAAGTTTCAAGAGTATATCTGTATTAGAATATTTCAATAAAATAGCTAATGCATTTTTAAGTGTAGACTGTTTTGTGTTACTTGATCGTCTCCCGTCTATGATTGATCCCTTGCGTTTTAATGTACTTTGTTTCAAGGGTAAAAGAAGGTTTACTACCAAGACTGGGTCTCAGTTCACGCACCTTGTTTTCCATCATCTCTGACATATGTGCAGCGATCCAGAATTTTCTAGACTGGTCTTTACGAACCGGTTGTAGTATGTTTCTGCCGCTGAAGAGAGCTACCTATACTCATACTAAATCAATAGAATGCTGAGGGCATGCGTCTCTGTTAGGGCTTATTTATTGCTACGTCACATATACCACTTGAAACTTCGGAATGAGGTGAGCTCCAAGAACATGCACGTAAAACAAAAATTTTCTCCAATTTCGAGAAAGCGCTACACGTTGTACCTACAATTCTGAGAGCCACTAACGTTATACAAATCACAGAACAGCTGATAACGAAGACAGCACACCTCAAGCGCAACGTCAGAAAATGTAAGACTCGGCTGGCCATCGACAACGGCATACTATCACAACGCCTACTTAGACTTAGAGATCCGCCAGAACATTTTAATAAAGAACTGATTACGCAGTGCCATTACAAACAAGTTTGTAACGATACTCCCCTGTGAGAACTACACATCGTCTATTTCTCATTTCTGTGAAGCTTAAAAATTCTTTGTACACGAAACGACCCTTATTTAATTTCCAAAGTCGCCACAGCTGATGAAAGTTGAGGATACGACTAGGACATTCTGCTGCAAGTAAGCCTATTTGAAACGACACGGCAGATCTAGGACGAATTACGGTAGGTGATTGGACACGCTGACAAAGATCCAGCTGTGTTTCAAGGCTTGCCAGCGCCTCTAAGACTGTCGTATAGACTCCCAGGAACACTAGTTTAAGGACGATAAAGGTTCATCTCCGCTCTTCACGGCAAGTTTAGCTCTTTCCTGTCATTTGTTCCGCATTTTTCGCTTTGTTTTAGCATACGATTTATTCTCGTTAATAATGGCAAGAAGTTACATTCGCCTCCCCCTAGTGTTCTTTCAAATGAATCCTTTAGTACACAATCTCTCGGAGCCAATGCCCTAACCAGCCTCTTTTCTGTTCTTTATTGTCTCCAGTAATGTCCAGTATTGCTCTCTCGCTCTTCAGCACTTCCGCATGACTTATCTTCCGTGTCCAACTGACATTTTCCTTCTACTCCATAATCATTTTGATCACATCTCAAAAGCTTCCAACATGCTTTCATCAGTCTTACGCAGAGAACCATTTCTGCTTCTTATCGTACAAAAGCATTTACTTAATCTTTACCTCAACTTATTGCACATCGGCCCATAAAAAAGATACTTTTTAGCAAATGTACCTTCGTTACTGTTATACCAGCCTTTATTTCTCCTTCACACTTCATATCCTTGCTTATACTACTACTTTCCGGATATTTCACGCTGTTATATTTTTCTCTACCAATTTTGATGTTTTCTGCGGTTTCACTAGTTCTTACCACCCATCCTTGGGTGCATTTTATCCCGTAAGTCTATGATTTTTTTCACGAGATCAAGAAAGATTTGAATTGTGCCACGTAATTATACATTCACTTTAGGTTTGATTGCACCAAAATTAAATGTACAAGTTATGTAAATTTGAAAACAAAAAAAGAACTGATTTATTGCAGTTTGGATGGTCATTAATTAGCATGAAGAACCAACATTAGGAATGAGTTCGTCCAACTACTACTTCTGAACTTACACCGAAAGTTAAAATTTGTAAATCAGATATGGGATACGTACATGTTACCGAATGGAGCCAAAATAACGCTTTACATCTACATTTCACCCAAATTACGAGGAGTTATTTGACAGAATAGGATAGATGTTCACTGGGATTTTTTTAACAATAAAACATAAATAAAATAAAAAACCCTCGAAAGTAAGAAAATTATCTAACTGATGCTGCAACAAAGCTTAACGCTGTTGATAACCCCCGTCATCTTACGGTAGTATACACTTTCCACTGATATACACGGGAATTGTTTTACTCGATTTGTCTCTCTCAGAAGTGTAATTTTTAACTTCTGTTATCACCTAGTTTTTCGTAATGTTTACTTTAATTCATGACGTTTCACAAAAATTCAAATTTTTATTATTTATACTGACAACATAATTTCCCACTGACATTGTGTTTCATACAGTTAACTAGTAATAATATATTTGAAGGAACTTCACACTTGCAAAACAATACGAGTCAGAACAGCCACCAAGACAAATTACGTGAAAGCAGAGCTTCTGAGAGACATAAAACAAGTAATACAATTCCCATAAAAATAAATGGAAAGAGCGTACCAAGATGGCGAAGGTGATCTACACCGTTAAGAAACCTATTAGATGAGTTTGGAGAAGATTTAGAATAACATTTCTTTCTTTCTTTATTCATATAAACAAACTGACTATCTCTGTTAATACGCTAAAAAAAAAAAAGTAATATGATTCAATTATAGGATTCAATAGATCTTACAATACTATTTCAACAGCTATCAACGTTTACGCAAATAAAATATATTTTCCTACTATGGTAACTTCCTCTGTACAGCATTCTAATGCAAACATATCTAAAACAAAAACAAAATTTAAAAAAAAGGGCACGCTAGAAACAAAATACCCTTCCAGACTACGCTGAATGTTTATGTCACTATTGTTATCATAGTATGGGGCATGAATACATATTAAAAATATTTACTTGGATAGTGCTATTTATATACATAGTATATTGTGGCCTATTTTAAAAATGAAAATAAGAAATTTATGAAATCACCAACACGGAAATGCTGTAAAGAAGTTTACATAGCAAATATGATTCTGACAGTAATAGATACCTACATCGATCAAACTATTCTTCAAGAAAACATAAATATTTACAATTATGTAACAAATAACTCCACTTTCTTACACTTTGGCAGTGGTCTATTGGATTCTTCTAAAATTATATTTCAATTTCTAAGGCAAGTTGTAATCTTAAAAAAATATAATAATAAACAAATACAAATGAGATCCTATGCGGTAACTAATATCTATATACTATTCGACATTTACAACAAAAGGAATTTACCGTACATTTTTACAAAATTATTATTATTATTATTATTATAAATATATCAGTACAAAATATTGTTCTATGTTTTTATACAAATTCATTTAAAGGCACCACAATGAAAATTCATATATATATATATACACTTTCACATTTACAAGAAAGGTGAAATTTGTACAATATTAACACGGAATGATTCAATCTTCGGCACATTTTTTAAAACTTTTCTTAACCCTGTTATATTTAGTTTTCTTGCGCCTTCCTCCTCGCCGGCTTTTTGTTTTGCGTTTCACACCTTGTCTCTGCACACGACTACGGCTATTTTCAGAAGATGGAAATTGATCATGATAGTTAATGCAGGAATCCCTTTGAGAACTTATCGGAATGTAGCATCTTACAGGTGACGATGGACATTCAACTACTGGCTTGTGATCTGAAAAGAAATATTTAAGTGAAATACATACTGTATTAATTTATATAATTACGTTTTATCCTGCTACTTAATATATATCTTTCGAAATGAGAAAACAATATTCACTAATTTGAGTAGAAATTAAAATTTTCCTAGCTACGTTGAGAAAAAATGTGATCAATGCATTAGTATTGTAATCATAATGTATTATACATAAGAGTCTTACCGAAAGACTTCCGTGTTAAAAGGGATAACACCGAAAGATTTTTCTATTAGCTATTTGTATTTATTATTGAGTGCTGTAATTTGATAGACTGACATACTTCTTGTCATCAACTGATTTCTTTCCTTCTCTACGACTTCCAATGTAACTGTGGCAGTCTAATGATGGCAAAAATGGACACTATTTTCTGCGATTCACAAGGAATTTACTGATAGTTGTTTTCTGCAGAAATGTGTAGCCATTATTTATGACTCCTTCATGAGGCAGCTACGGCATACAATAAATGACAAACGACGTAGGAAGTAGTCAAAAAGGGTCGTCCTTATGTAGAATACTGGCCACGTTTACACTGCCCAATCATCACGGAAAGTAGCAACCGAGTGTGGTTTTGAATACTTCTCCATACGGTATATTCGCCTAATTTTACTTTATAGCTCTGAATTTTATTTATTTTCTAAGTTGAAATAGTTGAAATCTGTCCTTGCTGGGAAGTGCTACTCGATGAAAACTAATGTATGCTGTTGACAAACATTTTTGAAGACCTTCACGAATATATATTTTTTGTGTAAACTTGCAGATGTTGCAACACTGCTGCGAAACCTGTATACACATCCACGGAAAATACGTCTAAATCCTCTTTGCTACCTGCAAAAAGGCTACTGATTAACGGAAACTTTCGGTATGACCCTTATAGTGTGAATTATACAGTGATTAATCAGTAATGTCACATATATACTAAATATAACATCTACATACAATTTGTGAGTTCAATGAACTGTAACTACATTGAACCTTCCGCAATGAAAATCTGGGTACGATCGAAGCTCTTCATTTTCAGTACATTTCAAAGATTTTTTAAAAATATACATCTGATTTATTTTGACAATGGCAAACAACGAAGTTAGTATATGAGAGTTAATATATATATATATATATATATATATATATATATCGTGGCCAAACTAATTAGGCGTGTTGTTAGTCTGTTACATAACGAACGTCACAAGAAGAGTTTCAAGTTCTACCAAATTCCACATCGGAACGGAACGAATAAGGGTCAGTTCTACAATCGACCGCTAAACTTCTAGCCAGCGCTAAGTTGAGGCCAAGTTTGATTTTGGCCAATGGGAGTTGGCCTCAACTTAGCGCTGACTAGAAGTTTAGCGGCCGATTGTAGAACTGACCCTAATTCCTCTTAATAGACTTAATAGACATACCTCAATGTTATATTTATACCAACAACGCCAACGAGTCGATTCAAATTAATTACAGTAAAAAAAAAAAAAAAAATTATGTTTATAAACACTGACAAATAGAACTCGAGAGAAAATTTTCTCCTTCACGTAAATGCTTTAGTCAAACGATGTGGACAATTCAACGTTGTATTCGGAATTAAAAACAACACTGAGGAACGAAGCAAAGAAATAAACGTAGCCTGGAATACTCACATCCAGGGATAGTTAAGGAAATATAAGTTTGAGTAATAAGAACAGACGCACTGGTGGAAAAAAAAAGTCCCGAAGTTTTATTGTTTATTGACAACCACACAATTATAGGGAGGGTTAAACATGACGCGAATAGAAATGTACTGTAAAATGTCTGTTTATTTATGCATTCACTGCCACATTGCGATAATTCCTATATCTTCTTCACTCTGACAAACATAAGGAATCGAAAGACATATGGACTGAAGTTATTTGGTATAGTTATAGATAAAATACTAATAAAGCTCCAGGCAACTGAAGAAATATTTTGAATTATAGGAAGAATATAAGTTCCTAGAGATAATACAACTTCAAAGACATCTTCACTGTAAACTGAACAACTATGAATTCTTACCGAACTATGTTCTCGTCCCATGTATACAATATGTTAATTTCTAATTACGATATTATCCAAGGAGATATCTATTTTTTGTCATAATTACCATCTGCAAAAATCAATTATCTTTAGCTCAAAATCCCGGGGAATAACCTGCTTCTGTTCAAGGGCAGAGGTATATGTTTGCATTTACTAGTACATTGTGTTTCACTACAAAAACTCTGTGTCATTGCTCCCTCATGTTTTTGGCTCCATGCCTCGCCCCCTTACTGTGAAATTATAAACAAAAAGAGACAGTGTAACAAAAATATTTTATGTTATTTGCATATTTCAAGAGTTGTATAAAAACACAATGAATACTCTTGTAAACAAGCAACTTGTATAGGTTTCTTCTAATGATTCTGTAGCAATAGGGCTCTGAGAAATATTATTTCAAAGCATATCATAACGTAGCCATGTTCCACGGACCCCCCGCGCTTTTTCTGAAAGTATAGTAATAGCTATCGGCACGTATGGGAGTCATTTAAAATACTGAATTTTAAAATAGGGAGACATCGCTGACAACTGGGTGCTTGGGTACAGGGAACAACCACAGTATGTTTTGATTGTGTCGAATATGCATACTCAAAGCTTGGTGCGGATGCGTCGAACTGAATGGAAGTAGTAAATATTTCATTTTTATAATTTACTGACAACACTGCAACTGTGGGACCTGAAGTACCTCTATGAAGCGTGTCAGTATGTAAATACAAAGTTTGGTCCTCATACATTCAAACAATATGGAAGCGATCAAAATTTTATTTTCTGAAATTGATTGGCAACACTGACAACTGCATGAACTGCCCCAGCATATGTCAAATCATAGTGATTTTTGTGTAAATCATAGTGATTTAAAAAAAAACAACGAAAAATTGAACACAAAAAAAAACAATAAAAAAGTTTTTTAAAAATTTTCGTGCTACTTTGAAAAAAACATTTTTTAAAACTATTACGGGGTCTCTGATATTATTTGATGATCAATGAATTAGTTAAAATGTTAGTTCTTGTTAAAAATATACATTTAAAAAAATCTTTATATGGACTGCCTTTGAAAGTTTTGTCGCATTATTTAAGTTTCCTCGTTCTGACCCAAAGATGCCTAAGGGCCGTAAGTGGGCGGAATTTTTTTCTCGTGTACAAAGGCGCTAACGATGTATATTGCACTCGTAATGTACATAGAAAGTTCGATGTACACTTTTAACGTAAGAATATTTAATTTAACTAAACTAAACAAGAAATGCATAAGGTGTGCTAAGTAGTGAATATTCGTTAAAAAAAAAAAATCGTCAATAAAACTAAGATTTTTTTGCCCCGTGGAAAAATAACCAATTCTTCCAGTTCTTTTTTTTCTTCGAAAATTTCCAACGGTAACAAATATGAAGTCTAGATTTTTTTATCGTTTGGCAACCCTGACAAACTACGTCGCCTGGAGTGCCTGTATGACCTGACCCAGTACCTAATGAACATGTAGGTTTGTATTAATAAAGCGATTTCTTGAATAAAGCCATCAGTTGAATTTGAAAATAGGCTGGTAACACTCAGAACTGTGGTGCCTCAGGTCGGGGACACGCAAAACTTTTTTCTAGTGTGTTGAATGATATTTAAGCTAAGTTCGGGGCACACAGGGTATGTAAGAATTTTTTTTTTTAAATGTTGGCAACATTGAGAACTAGGCAACCCGGAATTTCTCACATATATCAAAAAATATTTGTAACGAGAGTTTAATTTAAGTTGTGTTTCTTCTTAATTAACTAAATAAAAGTAATTTTTGCCTAAAGACACGTTAGCAGGATTACAAATTGCTGAAAAAAAAAAAACGAAGGTTCATGTCTTTTTTAAAAAAAACGAACTGCCTTTTTTTGTTTTTCTATTTACAACACTAGATGTGGATGTTTAGCATTATGTACGTGTTCAGAAACTGTACGATTTGTTTGGCCTATGTATTATTCTTGACATTCACATGTTACATTCTTAGGTAGAAAATACTTTTTAAATGTCATAAAATATTGGTCTTAGGTTGTTTTCCCGATATCTTTTCTTTAATGTATTAGATAATATTCGATACGACGACAAACCAATCCATTTGTGTGTGTCTGCGTTTTTTTTTGTTTTTTTTTTTTGTTTTTGTCGCTTATCTGTTGTTTCTTTTGTGTAAAACGTATTTTAGCCTGTTTGTTCCGTTCGAAAAGTTCTGCTTTGTGATAACAGTTTTTTGGCCTAATTTATCAGTGTCTGTATTTGAGTTTGAAGGTTATGTTGGTTGGGACAAAGGTTGAATGCTTGTAAGAAAAAAAAAAGAAACGCCAAACGTTGTTTTATTTGTTTAGAATAAAACGGCTTAGCATGTATATTCTGGTTTCCTGCTTTAGATTTGCGAACCTTCAAACTGAAATAAAGCTACTGATAAATATCGGCCAATAAGATGGATAGTTATTTAAGTGTGTGTTGCCATGCGTCCCTGTCGATGAACACGAGGCTGTGTTCGAAATTAACCAAAAATTTACATAAATATGTGATTTTTGAAAATTACACTGAAGACATTGATGCCAATTTTGACTAAATAGTACTATCCATTTTGAAGTACGGTCTTCCGTGTGCTACGATTAAATTATTTTATTTTATAGAGCTGCCCTAAACAAGTGCAGAGTTATGTTTAGCTTTCTATTCCAGTTAATTAAATGAACACAGAGAAAAGAAAAATCAATTAAGAAGTTCAATAAATACTATAATCGATTGCAGAGAGTCACATGAAATTTCCAACTGCATAGGGTACTATTTTTCAATACAAAGATATGAAGAGATATATTTCGGATTACTTCTAGACAAGACACTTAAGTTGCTATGGTAAACTAATTTGCATAAATTCTTAGCATTTCCTGAAGTTAATAAACGTAGTGCACGATTTAATTCTTAATCATTAAAACTACTCTCTTATTTGCAGTTGTATTACTGCACTACAACACTTACTTGATCATGAATGCAGAAATGGGTATTATAAACTGGCTACTTCATCGAAATAGTCAGTTCACGTGTAATGACTGTACCAAAATAATCTTGTCAGGTAGTGGCAGATACAAACTCATGGATAGAGAACGGATTTGTAGACACTAAAAAACGCAGTTTAAAAGGAAAGAAACTGCAGATTTCCTTTCAATTTACAATCTTACTATTTGAAACATTATCTCATGAGCCAGAAACTCACAGTATCTCAGTAACATCGTCTCTGTTACCGTAACTCACAATGAAACACTATAAAATTTTACAGTTGAATGCTTTTCTGCCACACACACTATTGTAGACAGAAAGGGCTTTGGATTGGCCACTGGTAGCCCCACCCAGGCAGGAAACTATTTGTCACACCAACAGAACAGAGTTCATCGGTTTTACCAGGAAGGAATTCCACTGAATTCCTCAGCCAACATAAATACAGGGGTAAAAGGGCACGAATCAACAGAGGAATAGCAGAGAACAGTAAGCGTAATAGATAGGCAGCAGAGACTACATAATATTCGATTCTTTCGTAAAACACACTGTAGGCGGGTCCTTCTGCCCGTCTGCCTGCCCATCCATCTAGAGCCCTTGTGGGGGGCCCTGAGCCGTAACAAAGCCATTCATTCTTCTGGAGATAGAATGTTTGGGCGTCACTTTTGGAACTAGTGCGCCAGCTAGTTCTCTAAAAGAGCATCTTTGGTCTGGTTGCCCGTAAGACAATGAATGAGCTGATTGAACCCCGTCTGGTCCCTGGTTACTGGTAAGTGGAGAATTGATCATTATGTCTAGGTCTGAGTCTTCATTGCAGCTGGTGGGATCTATTTCTGTCCGTTTGCCATGATTAGGTCGTTTCGCATAAGGGTCAATAAACCCAGTATTTTATGCTATTTGTGTGTCATTTCCATATACGCCTAGTATCAACGGCCTTGTATGTCTACCTTAAGCTGTGAAATAGCCCCAGGATATCAACCCAGTGTTCGCCATTTCAAGGTAAGGTTTTTTCTGTTTCACAGGGCGAATGCTGGGAAGGATATCCAGTGGATATTATTATCCACCTCCCGAGATCCCGGTTAGAGTCTCGGGTGCTTGTGCAAAGGGTGTTAAGTCATAACATACTTTCTTGTGGACAATGGAATTGAAAGTTTAAAAAAATCACTCAAAATCCGGATATCGAAAAATAATTTCTTTAATGTAAGTTTTGTCAGTCTTAATAAAACTTACATTACAGAAATGATTTTTCAACATCCGTGTTTTGCGTGATTTTGTGAACTCTCAATTCCATTGTCCACAAAAGAGTATTTTATGACTTAACACCTTTGCACAAGGACCCGAGATATATCTATTGGAAAATGTTCTCTCAACATCACATGACGTCAACTCAACCATTCAACAGGCCAAATGTTGCAAGATTGAAAAGCTCTCAATTCTACGATATCCTAGTAAATTTTAACTCAACATCGTACGATTGGGACTATGGATGAAAAGGAGAGACTGATGCACACGAAAGACGTGATAAAATACATTTAAACAACGATCTGAACACACTCCAAGAAATTACAGTTTCTTAAACACAAATAAAAATATCTTGTTTGATTTTATCGTTCTCAAAGTGTTCAAGGTGCTTCTTCTGCACATGACACTGAATACATATTTTCATGGAAGAAAACCACCTACCAACGAAGTTAACGGCAACAACGAAGCTAGAAGAGAAGAAGCCACATAAAAGATTATATATATATATATATATATATATATATAAAGTAAACAGTTACTAGAGCGCAGTCTATTACGATTTTTTTTTCTCAATTCATACGAAAGTTCAACTAAAAAAAAATCCCTTTCGGTAGGCCTACAGGCTGAGGTAGATTTCGAAGTTTCGCTGAGAGCCGGGGCTCGCCCCCAACTTCAGTGCTTTTTAGAGGATGCGCCTCCTTTATCTTAACCAAAATCTCCCTGCAGCACTACACCACCACGGAGTACATCTTCACCCTCCCACGGTTGGCTGCGCCCCCAAAGGGAAGATTGGCCCCATTTATTGTAACCTACTCTTGGTCATACACCTTCATTGAAAATTTCGTTTCTCTACCTTCAATGATTTGGAAATTGGGTTTTTGGGGCGGCCATTTTGGATCCAAGTTGACGACTTTTTGAAAGTTTTCTTATTTTGTCGTGAGCTACTTGTGATAGTACAACTTCAAGTAAAATTTCATTTATCCAGCTCAAACGGTGTGCAAAATGGGATTTTGGGCGGTCATATTGGATCCAAGATGGCGACTTTTCCCAAATGTTGTGTTATTTCCCTAAGCTACTCGTCATAATGCACCTTTATGCCAAATTTCGTATCTCTAGCTCAACCGGTGTGGAAAATGGATTTTTAGGTCCACCATTTTGGATCCAAGATGGCGTCTTTGAACTCATTAGGTAACATTTTCATAATCAAAAAGTGATGTTGTACCTTTATGCCAAATTTGATTTCAATAGCCCCAGCGGTTTAGGCTGTGTATTCTATACAACAATGGGTTCGGCGGCCATTTTGGATCCAAGATGGCGACCGATTTTGCTCATTAACGAACTTAACCGAGCTATTAAGCCTAGAAACAACATATAAAAATTTGGTTCAAATATCTTCAAAATTATGGCCGCTAGCGTGTTAATATATAAATATACACTTTCATATCGTACCGATCTCAATAGGTATATTTTCTTCGAAATCTACCTAATATTCTTCGGTAAACTGTTGGGGTGGGGTAGTTCGAGCCTGACTTCTGCCCTAACCATACCGGTTTTCCGTGAAGACAAATTTCAATGTTTTGGCCACTCTCTGTTCAGGCAATAATTCCACGGAGTAGCGTGATTATTTCTTGTCAGATTAATTTACGTTTATTATTGTGGCTATACGGTTTGGAACTGACAGGGTTGCCAACTCTGGCTTGTGATTTTTATAGCACGCTACGCAATAGTATTATAAACTGTTGTTGTATAACTATTAGTGTTAACAACGTATTTAACTCACCCCGCACCAACGGGTGGGTACTCTGGCTAGTGTTTTATAAAATTAAGCAAGAAAAATTTAGAAATAAATACTATAACGAGCTGCTAAAGGAAATGTAAATATATATATCAAGTAAATAAAAATACCTCACGCTGATAGTAATATATTAATGATACGATTCACCAATGCACCTGAGACACGACACAGCACAGAATATTACTGTTGACTACAGAAATAGTAAAGTCTATAGAAGTGAATAAGGTCGGCCTGAGCAGTAGTTGCCTAAAAGCTTTAAATATAAAGTTCAAAATTCAACAGAATAGGGTAATCTAAATTGAGCAAAACTAACAGACCACAGATTTTCCTGTTATTGAATTGCCAAAGGAAGATGTTAACAACATAGGCTAGTCTGGAACGATAACACAGCGACGTCAGAAGTATACGAATTCATTAAGTCGGCTTCTGAAACTCTCCTAGTGACCCTCGCATGACATTCACAATTCCTGGAGAAATCTCACCTTGAAATCTAGGCAGTGATGAAAAATCCAATGATCTAACAGATGTCCCAGCACCACTATTACACTGCCTGTAAATGATGCGTGAATAAATGAACGGTCCACTTATTCTAGACTGAATAATGTAACTAATTAAAAGCCCAAATCAATATACGTCTAAAGTCAATTAAGACGTATTGACTACCATAATAGAAGGGCATAACTATTAAACTATTAGAAACTACTTACCCAACTGTGGCTATAGCTCCCGGAAGATCTGTACATTAATGTCTAACGTTTCTGTAAATTACTATTGCGTTACTTACAGATACAAACACTAAATCAGACAAGATAGTGAAAAATAAGTCAGAAAAAAAAGACTAAAAAGCTATCTGCTACATCACGGGTCAGCAAGCTGCGGCCGTCAAAGGTTTATGTGCGGTCCGCCGAAAATTTTCAACAAATTAGCACATGCAGCCCTTAATTTCATCATATGTGGATTACTTTTAAATCTAATATTTATCTTTATATAAATATACTATATCTAAAACTAGTACAAAGGAAAGCTGGGAGGGCAATTTAAGGTAAATTTAAGACAAATGAAGGAGAAAAAAGGATAATACTCACAGCTTACAGTTTGGTATTAGATCACTCACATATAAAAAGTCCCTATATTTCGTGCCTATACACGTTTTCAGGTATAGAGGAAGAGAGCGAAGTTCACGTGTTCACAAAGTACAAGTTTGAAGAGAGAGTTGTGACACGTAGCGGACAAAGCATCAAAACTGGAGAACAACTGACCGCCGTAGCGCGTAGATTTTCGGAACTTGAAATAATAGCTGTATAGCGTGTAAGTACAGGGTGGGATCGTGGATGGAAATGTGTTGAACATGCAGAGGAAAAGGGGAGCTTAGAGTTATTGAAGGTTAACACCAGGTTTCATTTTCGCGCTCAAACTATAAATAACGGCACTCTCCCACAGACGGCGTGTTGAGGTGCTCGTCGTAGGGGGTAAAGTGTGGATTATGGCAACCAGGAAAGATAGATCCAAATTGGCATTGTGGGACTGTGTGTGTGCAAGGACACTGGGGCATCCGATTTCTTGATAGTACAGAAGTGACGATGGTTATTAATATGAATTTTAAGAGCACAACCTGTTTCCTCCACATAAAAGGCATCACAGAACTTGCAGGTTACGATGTATATAACATTAGGAGTGTGGCATACCCTTGGGATTGAGGGTGTACCGACCATTGGAAGTATTGATAGTGATTGTGGGAGAAGTGATGGAAATGGAGCAGACCTTATATTGGGGTCTCTGGCATGTCTGGGCGCCGGTTTGTAGTGGTGGCAAGGAGGGATTCGTACGGACAAAGATGTTTCTAGAGATTAGGTGAATGTTGAAAAACTAATCTAGGTTTGGTGGGGAATATTGATATTGTGTCTGAGTCAGATTGGAGAATGTGGAAATTAGAGTGTAGGATTTGTTTGACCTTGGTTAGTTTAGGATGGAACTGGGTGATTAGAGCCGGTGGGTTGGATTTTTGAGTGTGATTAAGTGTGTGAGGATGCACGGTGGATCTGTTTGGTTACGAGGTTAGAAGGGTAGCCTCGGTTGACTAGAGCCTCCTGTAGGCGTTGGTTGTAAGTCTCATTGTCAGCAGCAGAGGTGGTGGAATTCAAGCGTTGTCCTCTGAAAGCAAGGGAGAAAGGAATCGCTTTCTTGGTGTGGTAAGGATGGGAACTTGAATAGTATAAATACTGCATATGGTTGGTGGGTTTTATGTGAACGGAAGTGGTCAGAGTATTGCTTTTTAAGGTGATGTCCACGTAAAGGAAAGTGATTCTTTAGTCAGAAATGGACCAAGTGAACTAGACAACACGGAATTGGTTCAGTTGGTCTACGAATGTCTTGAGACTGGTTTCACCATGAGTCCATAGCATCATTATATCGTCCAAGAATCTTACCCAGACTAGAGGGGTCAAAGGTTGAGTTTGCAGGAAATCATGTTCGAGCTTGCCCATAAACAGATTAGCATATGAAGGTGCCATTCTCGTACCCATGGCTGTGCCTCGGATCTGAAGGTAGTGTTTGTCGTCAAAGGTGAAGTTGTTACATGTGAGAACCAGGTTGGCCAGGTTAAGAAGGAAAGCTGTGGTTGGGCTATGAGGTTTGGGTCTCTGGTTAAGGAAGAATTCCATAGCTGCTAGGCCATGGGCATCTTGGTCCGTACGAATCCCTCCTAGCCACCACCCCAAACCGGCGCCCGGACATAAGGTCTGCTCCATTTTCATCACTTCTCCCACAATCACTATCAATACTCCTAATGGCCGGTACACCCTCAATCCCAAGGGTACATGCCACACCCCTAATGTTATATACATCCTAACCTGCAAGTTCTGTGATGCCTTTTATGTGGGAGAAACAAGTTGTGCTCTTAACATTCGAATTAATAACCATAGTCACTTCTGTAATATCAACAAATCGGATGCCCCAGTTTCCTTGCACACCGAGTCCCACAATGTCAATTTTGATCTATCTTTCCTGGTTGCCATAATCCACATTTCACCCCCTACGACCAGCACCTCAACACGCCGTCTGTGGGAAAGTGCCTTTATTCATGGTTTGAGCGCGAAAATGAAACCTGGCCTTAACCTTCAATAACTCTAAGCCTCCCTTTTCCTCTGCATTTTCAACACATTTCCATCCACGATCCCATCCTGTACTTTCACGCTATACAGTTATTATTTCAAGTTCCGGAAATCGACGCACTACGACGGTCTGTTGTTCTCCAGTTTTGATGCTTTGTCCGCAATGTGTCACCACTCTCTCTTCAAAGTTGTACCTCGTGAACACGTGAACTTCGCTCTCTTCCTATATACTTGAAAACGTGTAATACAGAAATATAGTGACTTTTTATATACACAACTAATAAAATTAATTGTGCTCGAAATCTCTTTTCCACAGGAATGTGGAGTGGGGTGAAGTTTAATAACATTTTATACTTTTAAAAAACATCTGCTCTCACACACTGACCGAAACATTTTGCGGTCTTATTAAGAATAAGGTTTCTTGTAGCTACAAAATACCTGTAATTTTGAAAGGGCCTGTTTCCTTCGTTCCGGGGATATGCCGATTCGACTTTTCGAAATTTCTAGAGAACATTAAATTCTTTAAACTTCAATATCTCCGAAATGAATGAAGTTGGAGAAACTGGTGAACTTTCGTTGCAACTTGCAAGTAAGTGCAAAAGAGGTTGTTATAATAAATTATTTTATTATTATTATTAATCAAAACTAGTGTCAGAGTGTAGTGGTAAAAATATTTCTACATATTATAAACGTAATAAGAGCACAAGCTAGTGCTATGTGTGTGTTTAAGACTGACGAGGGTAATATTTCAAATAGGGAAGGAGACAGCGTTTGAAATGTACCTTTATTACCTCACAACAACAAGTCGTTTGTCACCCTGATTTGTGCAGTTAAGTCTGGTATGCCTACGAGTTCTTGGTGTGTGTCACTTATTCAACCACCATCTTTCTGACTGATATCGACTCGAAATTTAGATATGAAAACGGGAAGAGAATGACTATGACAAACAAAAACTTAATTTGAATTTATTTATGGCCTTTAGGCATCTACGGCTCAGGCCGACACACAGAGAGAAACAATCTAATTCTTGTTAATTCACAAATGATAAACACTAAAGAAATATGCTAATGATTTATAATTAACTTCCATTAATCATGACAGTAATTGTAAAAGCAGTGATAATTTAAATTTCTTGGTTGAATAATTTAGGTAAAGTTTGTTTCAACATGTATGTTAAGCAAACTGAAGGTAAAGCTGATTAGAAAATGAGAAAAATGTAGAACGAAAAACTATATTGATGAACTTAAGGCTCAATCCAAGTGGGTTTTCCCGCCCTTTTCGTTTTACGTGAATTATTCAAATTTCAGTAGAAGAAAACAGAAATTAACTTTCACGGACCAAAGTTCGGTTCGTCCTTCAACAATGAGTACATTTAGTTTTAACAAAATATTAATAGTAAACTCAGGATTGTGTGCAGACACTTTTGGGACAGAATAATGTCCCAAAAGTGTCTGCACAGAATTACTACTAGCATTTAATTAAAACTAAATGAATTCCTCGTTGAAGGACAAACCGAACTTTGGTCCGTGGAAGTTAATTTCTGTTTTCTTCTACTGAAATTTGAATAATTGACGTAAAACGAAAAGGGCGGGAAAACCCAATTGGATTGAGCCTAAAAGGAGTAGTAGTAGCTTACCGAGTAATTCAGGTAGTCTAAGGACTCCCTGGCCTAATAAATAAATATGCTCTTTCTGCAAGAAGTCAACTTATTTCATTTAAGAGAGTAGATATATATATCCGTGAAGTGAAGGAACTAGGGATATAAGTGAAGTTTGCAGATTTGGCTATGAAGTCACTTGTTCAAAGAATCCACAATAAAAAACAGAAGAAAACCCTAAAAGCTAGTTGGACATGTCAACAGTTACAGAAGTGGCGCCCCGCGCGTAGCTTTGAAAAGGAAGACTTGAAAAGAAGTTATACAGTAAAAGAAGAAGAAAGAAGGAGAGTTAAAACAAAATTATAGAAGAAGAAACAGAAACTGGATAATTTCATAGCTATTTTTTTGGAGGTAACTATAGATTAAAAGAAAAGAAAACAGATGTTGTCATACACAAATAGAGGAAGAGAAATGAAGGCGAGTTACAATAGTTGTAATTTTGTAAAAAGGGTCCTCGGTGCGTTTAAAATGGCTTTATTTACAAATGTGCTTGGCTGCAGAGTCTTCAGTGTTATATAAAAAAATCACATGTAATTAACCGATTGATTTCGAACTCTGCTCGAATTCATCGACAAGGGCACACGCGAAAGAACACTTACATGATCCATAGAAAGCAAATGGAGATAAAAATGTTCGTGTTGTACCAACAGAGATGTGATATTAATTATTTAACAAAATTATTTTGTGGGATGTTAGTTTAAAATAAAAGTTGAATATGCTAAAACAGAAACAAAACCTTTTTTAAATATTCCCTCCTATCGGTGTTGATAGTATCGGATCTATCAATGTATAAATCAGCTTGATGGACGATGTTTCGATGCAATGTTTAGCTTCACGAAAATGTCCTGAGAAGCCAGAGATGAGATTGAGTCTTAAAATCTCTTTTACAATCTTGAGCTTAGCGTATCAATTTCGTTTAGTCATGCCTATGTACATATATTTGCATTTACAGTGATCTGAATAGTATCACCTATATACAGTGACTTTTCATCAGTAAACTAAATATTGTCACGCGCGATGGGGAAGGGGGGATACCCATAAATATTTTACGTACGTGCTGGTGTGGAGATCCGATGACGATCAATTATTTTTATATTATAAGCGTTGTATTGTCTATAGTTTCATTATTTTTCAGTAAGCACAAGACTGGTGTAATGTTACATTCTTGAAGAGTTGTTATTTTAGGGTATACGGGTAGCCTTGTCTCAACACAGATACTCGTTTTCGTATACTTTACTTGAAATAAACTGACAGCACTCCCAAAAATTATATTTTTTAAATAACTGACATAATGTCTCTTGTTTCTTCTCATATCCTTTATTATGTTTCCGTAGATATTCCTTCTATAATTACAAATTTTGGTTTATCGACATTTTCTTACATTCAGTTAATAAATTTAATGGCTTAGAGTTGACCTTAACTTAGACCAAATAAACCGCTCTTAAATACTTCCACAATGGACAATAGTTATAAAAAACGTTGGTAAACTTTATTTTATATGGGCCAATCCAGTAACTTTGGACTTCGGCCCGTCACGACTGGACTATTACAGCCTAATTAAAATCCACAAACACCCTTGCCCCCTGCCGGGACTCGAACCCGGGACCTTCGAGTCATTGGCCTAACGCTTTAGACCGCACGGCGACACACCGCTAAACTTTACAAAGAACACTTTTCATTAAGACAGACTCTTGTACATGATAGCTCCGCTTGCATTATAAATCAAACATGGAGAATATGTAGAAGGTAGTTTTTCCACCTTCTTTTTCACTCTCTCATCTTCTTGTGTTATGATCTACGAGTAAGAGTTCATTTTCAATTCCGCTTCCGTTGCTTGCGATTTCGGTGAATAGCCAATTGAAACACGTGTTACAACACGTAATAAAACTACACCACGTGTTTCAATTGGCTACTCACCCTAATCGCAAGCAACGGAAGCAGGCTTGAAAATGAGCCTTAAGCCAACAGGAATGTACTGAGACGTCAAATAGATACAAATCTTAATGTACAAATCTTCCGGTAGCTGAAGTCGCACTAGGGTGAATCGTTTTTCAAT
>JAGDQP010011428.1:0-26370 GCA_022664845.1 Lepisma saccharinum
TTGGTTATGAACTTTCTTCCCTGAAAGTTTGAACTCTCTAGGCTTCAATTTGTAGGAGCAACAAGGAAATTCTGTGTAACAATGAAAATACATTAGACACATACGGAGGCTGCCATCTTTCGTTGGAGATCGTTGCTTTACATTAACCTTAAGTGACATTTTGTTTCAGAAAATAAAGCACGAGTTAATCTTTTATATATATCGTGTCAAAATGTGTATATAAACAATTAGCTTGAAATTTTATGTTGGAGAGGAAAGTGTAGGGCCCCTCTTGTTTGTATATTATTTTTAATTCTTTTATGTTTTCGCATGTGAGTAGTAATAATTTACTTAGTAATATTTTATGTTCTACTGGCAATATGAGATAATTTTTAAATTTATTTATCGCTTTTAGGTATCTATGACTCAGGCCGGGATAGGATGCGTGAAGGGGTCGGTCAGAGCCTAAGTTGAAGGTACCATCCCGGCTAAGTGGCGTGACGGAGGAAAAAAAAACTTTATCGGTATGGTCGGCTGCTGTTGTCGAACTCAGAATCTCGCGAATGCAATGACAACAGGGATTAGCTGTTTCAGTATGCTGAAATCTACATTGTAATTTATTTTCATAGGGGAGTTGTAGTCTTCTTAATAAGTAAATAAGAATGGGGTGGTTATTCTTTGGGGTGACGCACAGCACGCTCTTTTTGACAAAAAAGACCTAGAACGCCAAGGTCCTATTTATGGGGTGTACAGCCAAAGAGTATATGTTGTGCGCCGGCACCTGGAAGTGTCAGTACGTATAGGTTTCCGGGGTACTTCCTAAGAAAAATTGTTCAATTAAAGTTTTGAAATTGTTTTTCAGGGCTATCCTGAACTTCTTTTGAAGTTAAAAATTACTACCGATTTAGCTAAAATAAATTGTGCTTTTCTTATTAATTTATTTAACCAAGACTTTGTTTTTCTTGCCCACATTTTTTTTTCTAATTTTTCCTGCACCCCGTCAATAAGTAAGCTCTTCCGGGAGTAATGACCTTGGTTAAAAAAAATATAATTTAAACCATAAAAATTGTTTTTTACCTATAGGCTTCTTGTAAAATTAATTTTGAATTCAGTCTGTAAATTTTTAATAATTAATTTGCTTGAAAGGTCTTTCTTATTATACATTATTTATAAGCAAGGACGCGAATTCCCGAATTATTTTCGCGAATTCCCGAAAATTTTAAACACTCAAAAAATCGCACGGAGTAGATAGGTTGTAAACATTCTGTAAAAATGTGCTTTCTTTAACTCACGAAATTCTCGCGAAATTTGGTCATTTTGTTTCCAACGACGAATTCTGAGATCTAGATCATTATATAATTTTTATCCATTTATGTATAAAAATAATTCCTAAACTGTAGAAATCAATAACCTACATAGGCCTAATCGGATCGCGTAACATGGAGAATATTAGAATGTAGTACACTTTACCCTCCATAGATGGCAGCAATTTTGCGAACATGGTTTGCCATCTAGAGTGATAAATTAGAACTACATTACCTACAAGGCCATTTCATTGTGTGCGGTTGGTGCTACTTGCGGGGAAAGGCTTTGTGAAAACAAGTCGAACACGTGAAATATCAGGCTATCAAAAATCTCGCTATTGGAAAAGAGCAAAGCAAAGTTTCAAATGCAGAATGTGAGAGATTTATTTACAAAATTTTCCTATGTTTTGACCAACAATCGAACAAACCTGACGATGATAAATTTGGAGTTGTTTTCATCATATATCGATGAAAATTCAGATGAAGGATTAAGAAATGAATTCCTTCATAGTTGTACATGTTTTTATTGAAATTATGATTCTTGTTCTAACAAATATGGAAGAAGTATGTGAAAAACTTGAGTAAATAAATAAATAACTAACAGTGTTAGCAGATGGCTATTTAAAAAAAAATGCGTTTCATATAGATAGTATGCATTAGTGCAAGATTCATGTATCAAGTTTTGAAACCTCATTGGAAAATTTTTTTTTAGCTACTCAAGAAATTTACCCTTGTACTCACGATTGTTTAATATTCTCACTCACCAAAATTAAACACCTTTGTTCACGAAATTCTACTGTCTACTTGTAAGTAACGCTGAAAACATTTGTGTCTGTTTCAAATTAACGAACCATTGACAAACACTAAAAAATAATTTTAAAAAAAAAAGCGTTTTCCGAAAATTCAATACATGAGTGCCAGCTTCGCCTGGATTCCAGGAATTTCAGTCGTGGGGTTGGGGTGTAAAGTCAAAATTGGGAGGGTGATGTTTTGCACGATTTATATCGATTTTTTACGTACTTTTTAAGTTTGGGGTGCTCTCGAGGATTTGGGGGGTGACACCCCCCACAGGGTGGGCCTGGCGGAATCACTGTCTGGATCTTCTGTGCCTAGAAACTGTAGAATATGCATAGGAGAAAGTACTAGCTTGCAAAGAAATGGTTTACCGTCATGTTTTAAAACTTAGTAAACAAATGGGAAATACTTAAAATAATATTTGTATATGTCACAGAAATGAGAAGAAGTGGTAGTTTTATGCCTACACGATTAGAAATGTCAAAATAATAAAATATTATCTATAATTAAACTCTGAAAGGTAAAAATCAGGACAATCTAGTAGCCGATGAACATTGCATTGGGGCGCGGGACATCGCGTCGAAAATTGGAATAGTCCCGACATAATCTGGTCAGGTGGCAACCCTGAAATGGGTCTGTTAATATGTGCACGCAAATTATTGCTGGATAATACATGGATTTCCCTTATAATCAAGAATGTTTAAAAAAAAAATCCATTGTAAATATGAGCTTCATGTATTTCTACTGACGAGGCATTGTCACCTAACTTTTTTTAATATTCGAAAAAAAAAATGTGCATTTCCCTATGCGCAAATGCCAAGGAGTAGTACTACTAAATATAATAGACAATAAAGGTATATCTATTGGTCTGCTTGTACGCTGTGCGTGCGAGGAAAAATACCCTAAAATTTACCATTATTATTAATTTGGAATCATCATCGTCATTATTATGGTGCTCCATCCAAATCGGCAGATACTTGCAAGTGAGTTGAACCTTATCCATACGTCACAGTATTGTCTTTCACGTTTTACTCTTTGAGGGTAGAACTATCATCTTGAATTATTTATTTCCTATCTTCTCAGATAAAGATAAGATAAAATTAATTTTATGGACTGTAACAGCACTATGGCTTACGCCCGTCTCGAGTATTCTCTATAGCTATATACAAAACCGATAATATGTTTATTTGAACACTCCTTGACGGATTCGAACAAAATTTGTCTCACATGTTTCTTAGGATCTTGAAGGATTAACAGCTGCATTAAAAGGCTGTCGCCACCATTGTTAGAACTATTAGTGTTGTCAAGATATTTTATTCACCCCGCACCAACGGCTGGGCAAATTAGCTAATTATTATATAAAAATGGGCGAGATTGTTCAATAAAATATAGTAATATTGTTTTATGAATTTCCTTAAGGATAATCTAAAGCAACAATCTGCAACAAAAGATGGAAGTACTATCTCCGTATATGTCTAATGTATTCTTATCGTTGCATGAAATTTCCTTGCTGCTCCTACAAATTCAAGCCTAGAGAGTTCAAACTTTCAGGGAAGAAAGCTCATAACCAATTCAAGAGCATGATCGATGCTGATTTTTTATTTTCGCTTTCCTTCATTGTTGAAATCTCTTTATTGTTGTTGTGAATATCGAAACCTATAACAATGAAGCTTTTTCAACAATGAACAAATAAGAAAATTAAAAATCGGCATCGATCATGCTCTTGAATTGTCTATGAACTTTCTTCCCTGAAAGTCTGAACTCTCTAGGCTTGAATTTGTAGGAGCAGCAATGAAATTTCGTATAACAATGAAAATATACGGAGTGAGTGCTGCCATCTTTTGTTGGAGATCGTTGCTTTACATTAACCTTAATGAGTTAACGCCGTTTTCTTCCTATTCTCGGCTTTCCTTCAAGTATACTTTCTATTGCATCGTTCAGTAGGATATTTTGTTTTTATAAATGCCTTTACACCATTACAAATTCCCTTTTCTCTGGTAAGCATAACAAGTGTCTTTCTGCAGGGGAATTTTATACACCTGCGGTGCAATCTCAACTTCTTGTATATTTTATGTCCTCAATAATTATGTTTTGATAACATCAAGATTACTAATTTTCCCAATTGACAGATTTAAATGTCTGGCTAAGTCACGAAGTTTTTGTGCATGAAGTGGGTATCAGCACATAAAAATTTCATATGTTGTGCATTAAATGTGTGTAGTTCATATTAATTCACGAAAGGTTCATATATTATGCACTAAAAACGTGGTAAAACTGGAACATATTGTGAACTTTTTTCGGGACATATTGTGCACTCTAAGTGTACTTTTATTTTCAGGTGCAAATGTACTAAAAGTGATCTAAAAACGTGATCTAGATAATGAGAACTTCAGTAAATATGAACTTAATGTGTGCTAAATATGCCCTAAGGGTAAGAAGCCACTAAAAAGACACATTGAGCACACAAAAAGCTCATAACTTTTCAGTAGGTTAACATAAACTTCACATGCGTTCATATAAACTTCATTTTTGGTTAAGTTGTTGTGTGCTTTTTGTGCCAGGAGATTGTCAATGCGCTTTATCCTCTCTCCCGCCAAATATTTAAAAATGCCGCCAACCAGAATCGTTTATTAATACACATTAACTTGTTGAAAAAAACTTTTGTTCACAATTTTCCCCAGCTTCTTAAAAAAAAATGGCAACCAGAATCGACTTTACTTGTAAAAAAAAAAAATAATAATAACCCTTTTTAAAGACATACTTTTCTTAAACAATTCGTACTAAAAAGTAATAAATAATTGTTTATGCATGACTAAAAAGAAAAAAAAAGTATTAGGCGCGCCAATTCACGAATTTATATAAAGCGACTATATATGATCTAAGAGCGCGCCACATGCTTTTGTTTTTGCCATGCATAAACAAAATTATTTATTACTTTTTTTAGTATGAATTGTTTAAGAAAAGTCTGTCTTTGAAAAGTTTTTTTTTTAATTATTTTTTTTACCCAAATCCTAGTGTTCTGCAACCAGACAAACGCCACAGCGTTGTAAGCTAGTATTTTTCGATAATATGTTTTTCTTTAACTTAAAATATACTTTTGAAATATATAAATATACAGAAATATATGAAAGTAACAATAGAATATTGTATTGTCACCCGACTTACGTCGCTGTGGAAATTTTCATCATTGTATGACGTCGGGAAATGAAATGAGTTCAATTAACGTTGCAAGATTTGAGGACACCACACAAACCATTGGAAACTAAAGAAAAGAATGAAAAAAAAAACAAAAAAAAAACGTTTAATCACAGTTCTACATACTTCAAGAGCAGGAACTAATGAAAAGTTTATATATTTTAGGTGTTCCAATTATTCATTGAAAACTTACAAGAAGTGTATTATTTATTAGATATTATTAAATGTGTCCATCTACTTTTTCAATTCTATTTCGCGGCTGATTTCTGAGACTTCCTATTTTCTCTCTCTCTCTCTCTCTCTCTCGTAGAGTTCTCGTTTCTGTTATAGGTATGATACAATACTGCATAGAAAACAATTAATCTTTTTCTTTACTGCTTTGTTCATGGGTTCACAGAAAAAAGGTCCTTCCTGTTCTTCAAGTTGCAGTGGAGGATTCACGTCTCCCTCAAGCACGGAAAAGCAACAGAAAAGACCAAACAATAATATCGCTATCATTGTTTGCTATTGTATCGTAATATGCTATAGAAAATATCTTTCACTTTTAACACCTTAATTGAAAAGCTTGTATCTGTCAAGTAGTGACTACAATACAACAACACTGTAACTTGATAAGTATAACACAAATTGGAATTGTGTTCTGAATTTTTGAATTTTATTTATGGTCTTTAGGGATCTAAGGCTCATGCTGGGATAAGGGAGGGGAAAGGATTCGGGAAGAAGTCAGCCAGGACCTATTTTAAAGATACCATCCCGGCATTTGCCTGGTTTGAGTGAGGAAAAATCCTGGAAAAACCACAGCCAGGATAGAACTCAACCCACGACCTCCTGAATGCTACGCCGACGCACTACCACTGAGCTACTGCGGCTCGGTGGAACTGTATACTCTTGTCACTGCTTCTGAAGAACAAATAACGAGTAGGTTCAATCAGGACTTGAATTAGACTTTGCTTACTGTAGTGTAGGGTTTCCCAAGGTGAGGGTCGTGGGATATGTGCAAAGGGGATCGCGAGGGGAGGTGAAAAAATAAATTTAACTACAGTATTGTAGGTTGTAACTAATACATTTGATCTTGCTTCCTTCTTTTATAATTACTATAAAATTAATGTATTTTTTAAATACTTTTGGATCATGTACTTAGGATCTTTATTATCAACTACAAACTGTCAGGTTTTAAAATGAAATAAAAATTAAATATTTATATAATATATGTGTGTGTTTGTTGAAGCCATCAGGAAGCTATTTAATACCTAGTGAAACGAAACCGCTTATTATTAACCAGAAAATTACTTTTGTGGATCACTGGCTAGAAGATATGGTAAAAGAGGGTCGCAGGATGAAAAAGGTTGAGAAACGCTGCTGTAGTGAATGCTTATATCGTCATTGTTATTAATTCTCCCAACTTTATATGTATTTCACTTCTCATAACCTCCCTTATAATACATTTAATATATGTTAATAATTCGAAAATTTGAAGCTGGGTACCTGTACCACTTTCATTGTGCTTATCCAGTTTCCGCATAAGCAAATAGCGGATTCCAGCATTTTCAGTCTCAAGGGGGGGGGGGGGTCAAGCTAAAATTGTGGAAAAAGTAGGTTTTTTAATGGTTTCCATTGATTTTTAACTACATATATATTAAGTATGGGGCTTGACACCACCAATCCACGGGATTGCAGGGTAGTTCCGGCAGAATCCCTGGCGAAATCAATGATAAGATTTTTATGATCTTACTAGCAGTAATACTTAATCTGAATCAATAAAATTATATCCTGTCTCATAAAGGATGCTTTTGATTCTGTATCAAATCCTGTTAATATCTTAATGTTACAGAAGATCTATTTAGAATAATATTCTTTAGTTTAGTCCATGTGCGTTACTAAACAGGTTTTAATGGGGTTCCATTTTCCTCCATCTTCCTTCATCTGTTTATGGAGTCTTTCATCCTAATATTATCAAGTACTCAAAATGCTTTTCTTATTTTTATGGCGTCATATATTTCTAACATCTTTGAGCATTCCAACTTTCCCTTTTCCGCTTGCTTCATCTGTTTATGACATCTTTCATTTCTAATATCTTCGAGTATTCCAATCTTTCTTTCTCCCTTTCCTTCAGTTGTTTATTTCGTCTTTCGTTTATAATATTTTCGACCATTCCAATCGTTCTTCTCGTTTCTATAGCCTCTTTCATTTTTATTATCTTCAAGTTTCTTCGTCTCCTTCATCTTACTTCTACTTTCATGATTCATCTCTGCAGACCATTTGTACCCAACACTTGTTCCAACCAGAATTCCATCCTATCAGTTTTGTTTTCTCCTTCTCTTTATCCTCAATACTTCATTTTTTTTTTTTTAATTTATCAGCCCGTTTTCATCTTAGTTACTTTTCTTCACAACCACATCTCAAAGCTTTCCAAGTATTCTCTTCTTTGTTTTAGACAGTGCATATTTCGCTGCCATCAAATCTTTCTGCAGATTTCTTCCTTAGCTCAAACGATATTCTTTTTGCTGTCAGCATCCGTTCACCTTTTAAAAATACTCTCCAATTCATAAATATTCTATATCTTATTTCTATATGTAATGATAAGGCTTCCATTCCATATCATAGAACTTTCCACGAAGTTAAGGTTAGTGTAACGCAGCGATCTCTAACATTAGATGGCAGCATATGTCACTAATGTTTTTTTTTCTGTTGGACGAGATTGCAACACTGCTTCTACAAATTCAAACCTGGAGAGTTCAAACTTTCACTGAAGAAAGTTCAAAACTATTTCAAAAGTTCAATTCTTACCGATTATTTTTCTTTTCTTTTTTTGTTTATTGTTGAAAGAGCTTCATTGTTGTATAAGTGTGGATATTCATAATAGTGGAGCAATTTGAACAATGAACAAAAAAGAAAATATATAAAAGTCGGCACGGATTGTACTCTTGCAATAGTTATGACCTCTCTTCTCTGAAAGTTTGAACTCTCCAGGCTTGAGTTTGTAGAAGCAATGTTGCAATCTCATGCAAGGAAAATTCATTACAGACATACGACGATACTACTGCCATCTAAGTTTAGTGGTCATAGCTTTACTCTAGCCTTAAATGATTTCACTTACAGTCATTCCTTCCAAAGAGAGTCTACAAGTTATGGTTGCTGAGCTCAGACTAGCACTGGGAAGATAAGCAGGTTTGACTTCTATTGCTCACAGACTAATGGATTCACATTTTACGTATTCACACAAAATTCCTAGCATATTATCCCGTCTCCGTTGCCTAGCGGTTACGATCGTTGATTTACAGTAAGAGTTGGGGAGGCGGCGCGGATAGCATTCAAGCTTGTATCGACCATTCCAGCTGAGATTTTTTCTTTCTCAGTATCACAAGGAAATGCCGGGTGGACCCTTCAATAGAGGGCCAAGCTGCTACCTTCCTCATTCTTCTTTTCAGGTTAGAGCGAAGTTTAAGACGTGACTGTATTGACATAAGGCGTAGCGTAAAGTCCTCGAAACTGGATCATGTTCAAGAAAATCACGATTTATTCATAAACGTACAACAGGAGAAAAGAATATTGAACATTGTTAGGGAGAGTGATATCGTGTTTAGTTCAGAAAAAAAAATCATACAGTAATGCATTAATAAAAGTAAGAGAGATATAATAACATATATGGCAGCATGTAAAATTGACCTTATGCAAAAAAAAGTCATAAAGTGGATTAGCGGTTCTCCAAAGCGGATAACATAACTGGAAATCAAAGAAAGAAACAAAACACTGAGAATTCTCCCCCCCCCCCCCCCATGAAGTCGACTTGTGACTTCTTTAGTCTGTTCATAGCAACACATTTTCGACGATAAAGATCTTTTTACCCTTTGTTCCGACAGATTCTTCATGAAACCACGCCTTACAAGTTAAACATTGGATCCATTCTCCAAGACAAGCATACCTTTCCTCATATACAAAGTTACAGAGCCAACATCTGCACGATGGGTGTCCGTATCGCTCACATATACAGTACCAGAAGGCAAGTATCAGTATGTTCTGATCTTTCTGCAGTAGATGTTGGATATTGCATGTGACTGAAATATCGCACGTGCTTGCCTTTGCTCTGAACACCTATTCTACGATCTTGAAAATATCTGGAAGACTTTCCCGTCAAAGATGCAATTTGAGTTGACGACGTGATATGCGTCTGATATCTCAATGGTTTATTTGGCACAGTTTTCGTTGGAGAAGGCAGAATAACTCTCAGCACTGACACAGCTGACACCTATTTCTCTTTACCTGCTACACTGGGCTCTCCTGCTCCAAGCTCTGATTCTTGTTGGTGTGCAGTGCAAATAATCAGCGTCATTATGAGATGCTCTCACGTCACCTGGAGACTCTTCTGCTGAAATAAACGCAGTACTTGGCAAGAATTTGTGGTCAGCAACTCGGTGTGGATTAAGAGGGAAAATTCCAGTACGTTCAAGTCCACGAATAGCGTTCTGTACAGTAGCAGCTTTTCTTCAGACAATTGTAAATATAAAAACAAAATTATGCTTGATTTATGACGTATACTCACTTCGCTGCACATGAGCAGTTGCAAGTGTAGTTCTGTGATCTGGCAACTCTACACATGATATAAACTACACTGCCCGTTTCGCAGGAATTTCTTGTGATCCGCTTATAAGGCCAACTAGTGATCCAGTTTATAGGACAGGTCCATTTCGAACACTATCGAATGCAGCACAAAAAATGTGCACAATGTTTCGTGCAAGACTGACACATGCATTTCCTCTAACCTGATATCTACCTACAAACAAAATATTACAACAATTGCAGTAGACATACGTACCTCAGAAGCTTACGACATCAGTGTTGAAAAGTTTCACCTGTAGTTCGTACTGCTGTCGTCAGTACACTCACTTCCTCAACAATTTTATACCCACCGACCGCAACATTGTTCTCCGTTCGACTCGGGACCAACTGTCCACGAAGTTTGGCGCTTCCCGTTACAGTAGTCATTATCGCTCAGTGATACCAACCATTGCGATGCCTTTGAGTTACGCTTAGCATGATCCGATTTATAAGCCGATCCGGTTTTGACGACTTGACTCTACTAAAGTGCAGATATAGTAAAGTTTCAAAAACGTTTTATTTCTCAGGATTTTAGAATATTACTATTTGCATACAATATAGTGTGTGCGATCGACATTATTCGCGAAAACAACAGGTACTGCGTATAAAACTTGTACACGCTTTGTGCTTAAAGTTATTATTCTGTAGTGGAAATTTTGTGTATGTTACTACATTCCATGTCCGAATTCATGAAGTGTGTAAGCGACATATTTTCTATCGGCGAATGGCTCTGTAGCGTAGCGGTTAAACGACAGATTGCAAATCACATGGTTCCTGGTTCAAATACCGTCGCAGATAAGTGAGAAAAATGTCAATTATACCTGCAGATGAGAGAATCTGGAATGCGCAAAGGAATAGAAACAGAATGTAATCGGGATCACTTTCTTTTCTAAAATTACTTTAAAAATATACGTAAACTATAATTATTTATTTAAACAGTAAATTTCTCGAAGTGAAAGATGGTACTTTACTCTAGGGATCATCATCGATCTCCGATCAGGGATTCCGTCAGGGTTTTCAGTTTTGGAGGTGTAAATTGAAAATTGGGAAAGTTTGTAAGTGGAGTTTTGCACGGTTTATATCGATTTTTTACCGTAAAAATTTTAACGTTGCGAGATGCTATCTCGGTTAACATTAACCATGGTAAGATGTTAGTAATGTAAACAAGGCATTAACTGTGTGAATATGTAACATTTTAAGATAGGACAGCTAATTTCCTGCCACAAAATGATCTCAGAAGATGAAAATATTTGGCTAAACTGGACTGCAACATGATATTATCTACTAAAATTTACTGCTTAGAGGCTACATCGCTATTTCGTCGCTCTAACATGGCGGGAAAGTCTCAGGACAGTAATTTAACCCGGAAATAGCGTCACGTGTTCAACAGCAAACAGGGAATGTGTCTTAAATAGTCTTTCGAAAGCAGTTGCATGTTGCTGGACCGGTCGGTTAGTTCGTAGAGCATTGGGTTCCTGACCAGGAGGGCCCATTAACAACACTAAATATTGGATCAATACTATTCCAGTAACGGTCAATATCGATCAAGGTTGGTCCAATGTCAACATTTTATATATGACTAACGGGTGTCGAGAAAGCGAAGGCGGGTTAGTGGTCAGATTAGATTGTTTCTTATTATCACCTGACCAAGGATGTTCTATTAAGAGGAATGTGATTTTGTCAAGAACATGAAGCCGAACGTCATAGATTAGTCCTACCTACTTACTATAATCAAAAACATTGTTCTCGGCTAACAAAAATGAAGGCAAGTTCTGCACTTGTCTGCTTGCCAATCAGGTGCGCCACTTTGGTCGATACTCAGTTGTTTTTCTGACTCCACTCTTTCGCTGGGCATGAGATAACTATCAACCTATCCTCTATTAAAACATCCTTGTATTTAACACAAGAAAAAATTGTTACAATCGCATACGTAGAGATACTATTGACAAAAAGTAGTACTATTTTTCACTCACTTCCTGTGGTGGTATTATTTCCGGAGTTATTTACTCTAACGAGGCGGACGTCTCATGATGACGACTAATACCCAAAATTTCTTCGTTCTTAGGTTATATCATTTTTCCAGCTAATCACGTACCCCATAAATGTTTAGTTGTCAATAATCTTATTAATTAGACTTTTAAAAATCAGTATTTAAAATGAGCAAATTTTGCGCTGCCATCTTTCGGTGGCAAAGTACATAATTTCAGTCCATCGTTCACTAGAACCAAAATTATACAGAGTGTCCCTAAAATAATGGAGCAAACTTCGGGAAGTGATAATTTACTTCAATAATTACAGGAACTTCCGCTGATTTGAGAGTGAGAAAAGATGAGAAGTTTCCACTTGAAATAGATGGGATCTATGGTAGTCCATTTCAATGGGAACATACACATATTTTTAGGTGAGTTTCCTTCTATTTAAATAAAGTTTTTATTGTTTGAACACGAAAAAGACGCAATAAAATGTTAAAGATGCGAAAGGAACCATTTACTCATAAGTAGTAAGAAACAAAAGTAATTGAAATACCACAAAGACCTTGAGGGAAAGGAAAGCAAAGAAACGCCGCCTCTGACAGAAGTGCACGAGAAAGGAAAGAAAAAAATAGCAGCAGAAAGATACCCTTCTCTAGCTTTCTCTTTTAAGTTCCTTCTGATATTTCTAAGAATACAAGTTAGAAAATATAATGGTAAATTCTGAAGCTCCACAGAAAAACCTGACAGCAAAAAAATAAAATTTAATTATACAAGTACATGAAATAGCAATTAATATAACACTGATTTACATATAATACATATCATAAGCTTATTCACTTCTCCCTCGAGAATAAGTATCGTATAATATAGAATATAACACTACACAAAATATAATTTAAATACATACTTGATATTTGCATTTGAGTAGATATATATGTATATACAATTAGCCAGTCACAGGACCTGTTTTCTTTGACAAATGTTATTCGATATTTGGAACTTCGATTTTCTCGATATCAATATTTTGATTTTTAAAATACCGATTGATCCATCGATATATCGAGAAATTGCGTAGCTTTATTTAATAGTTAAAATGTTGAAGTTGGGGTGTGTGCTCACGAACTTGGGTGGTGGTATCCCTATTAGTGAGGGCTGGCAGAAGTCAATGAAATGAATTCTGTTTCACATCACAGTTTCCAACCTGAATGGACACGACATAATACTACTTATGTTGAGTAACAAAAAGCTTCAATGAGTGGCTCACAAGGCCACCTAATGCGGTCCCACTGTTGCAAGAATCCTGCGCACATCTTATGTGCGTTACGGTACTATTGAAAACTCACGATATTTGAAATATTATATTCCTCCTCTAATAAGTCATTTTTGTTTCTATCACAGAACAGAAAGCGTATTCATATGGCTCATCAATCTTCACATCATTTATTGAACTCGAACAGCGACTAAGTCAATTATGACGCCCGAAAAGCGATTAAGTCATTTATGGCGCCCGAACAGGGACTAAGTCAGTTATGGCACCCGAACAGGGACTAAGTCAATTATGGTGCCAGAACAGGGAATGATTTAGCTTTCATAAAGTTTCGTTTCTGGCTAAAGAAAAGGCAGGTAGAAAGACAACTATGATTGGTTCCACGAAATCAAATCCGTAGTTCTGTACTATCTACTTTTTGAATGTGCAAGTTCTTTAGCAGACTATGAGCACCATTGTTTCAGTATTTCCAATAAAGTACGATCTTTGCTTCCTCTGTGTGTTTTCGGACTATTTCCAACAAAATAGTTGGTGTTGTTGTTGGACAAACAACACAACAATTGGTTGTTTGTTCTGTCCTCATTTTCTAACAAGCTGCTTTTACATCCAAGATCACAATAAACGAGGCAACGATACTAGCGCCATAAAGATATGGACAGTCATAATTGAAACATCGATTTTCAATACGCGACTGCTTATCAAGAGATACTGCAGATGGCAAAATTAAAAGTAGAGTGGGGTGGGGGGACTCTGAACGGCAGCCGACTCTGAACATATTAACGTTTGTCATTTGTTCTCGAAGAACGCCACCTTGAGTTTGGTAGAAACTGGTGGAAGTGGAAGACTCTTGTGTGGTGTGCTAATTATTCGTGCGACGGCAGGAACTCACGTCTGCTTTGGAGAGAAAAGCGAACAAGACAACATCAAATGTAAGTACCAAGTAATAAAATAGCCATACTGTAGTTTGAGGCCTTGTGTATATAGTATGTAATTTCTACCAGAGACAGCACAGAGCCACGCTGTTGATGCATGAAAGTTTAGCAAAGATATAGCCATGCCTGACTACTGCATCCTGCCTGGTGCTGCTATTTGAAAAAAAAAATACCAACACTTAGCCGACAACCGGCTTTGTGGGGCGACTCTGAACAGATTTAATGGGGTGACACTGAACACGCCTTTGTATTGCTGTTACGTTGTTTTTTCACTGTATGTTTTGTATATAGTGCCTTATGAGGGCTTCATGTTTCATTACAGATGCCCAGAGACTACAAGAGAGTAGAGCATGGCACAAAATACAAACGATGGAATGAGCAAATAATGGCCCAAGTCTTAGAGGAAATTAAAAAGAAAGAACTGTCCCTCTGCCAAGCTGCCGAGAAATACGGGATACCCAAGGGCACGTCACACTTGCGGTTGAAATCTGCCAGCAGGAAGTCACATGGAGGCCAGCCCGTGTTTGGGAAAGAAGAGGAAGATGAAATGGCAAACTTGTTGTTCAAGGTGGCACGGAAAGGTTTCCCTTTAACACCGCAAAATGTGAGAAAAGCCGCATTTGACTACGCTGAGAAGAAAGCACTGAAGCATCCTTTCAACAAGGAGACGCGATTGGCGGGAAAAGATTGGCTTCGATTGTTTCTCAAACGACACCCTGGTTTATCGTTACGAACCCCGCAGCAGCTATCTCTTACAAGAGCAAAAGGTTTCAACAAGCAAGCTGTCACAGAATATTTTGATCTACTGCGTCAAACCATAGAAGGCACTGGCTTAGTCAACTCTCCGGATCACATCTACAACGTGGATGAGACCGGCCTTCCCCTCAACAATAAACAACAGCGTGTTGTGGCAGAAAAGGGTAACCCAAATGCAGTGTTTGTGACATCCGCCGAGAAAGGAAAAAATGTCTCGTTAATTGCGTGTTGTAATGCTGCAGGCGCTTTCATTCCTCCGTACTTGGTGTTCCGCGGAAAGAGGCAACGTAATGATCTTCCCCCAGCTTCTGTTGTTGATATGAGCGACAATGGATATGTGAAAGAAGATGTATTCTTACGTTGGCTGCACCATTTTCAGCGCTGTAGGGTCCCTGGGAAATGTTTGCTGATTTTGGATGGCCACTAATGTTTTGCGAAGAAAATGATATTGAACTCCTCTGTCTGCCTGCCCACTGCACCCATCGCTTACAGCCTTTGGATAGGTCCGTTTTTAAAGCTCTAAAGGCGTATTACGTGTCTGCCGCCAACAAGTGGATGCCTTTGTCATGTTGGAAGGAAACTAACCAGAATCAGCTTTGGACGTGTTTTCCAAGAAGCTTGGGGAAAAGCTGCTACAGTTGGCAACGCCGTTAAGGGATTTCAGGTCTGTGTCATTGTTCCCCTTAATCCCGATATCATTCCTGATCATTTGTTTGAACCTTCTTCACCATACACAGTGACACCACGCTCTCCCATCAGAACAGACAATTTGAATAGAACAGATGCCACCGAAGCTACAGAAAAAGGTAGTGCCCGTCCAGTTCAGGAGGCAACCTCTTCCTGCGAAGATACTGCACAAACGAAACTGACGTTAAGTCCCATGTCTTTCCAGAAAATTGTGCCCGTACCACAAACAACGACGCCAGAGAAGAACACTTCAAGAGCGCAACGAGCTACACTGTTAACATCGCTGTCGTACATCAACGAGTTACGAATCAAACAACAACGCCAAAACAAGCAAGGTAGGTCTGCAGCAGTTGTTCGGGGAAAAGGGAGGAAGACGTCTTTCGTTAAAGGGACTGCAGAGATGTCTCCACCGAGCCCTTCACAACAGGCCTCTTCAGAAGACTGTGGATTTTGTGGACGAAATTACTACGCCCCTGAGCCATCTGCGATGGGTGATTGGATCCAATGTTCAAGGTGCAGGCGTTGGTACCACGTGGTCTGTGTGGGCGCTGGTGACAATGTACTTTTTATCTGTGGACGATGCAGAACCAGTGCATGAGGACATGCCAGCATTCCTTAGCTCTACGGGGTCTACGGTCCCCAAGGAGCTTTTATTACACAGTAGACTCTTTTATTGACTTTGTTTTGACTTAAGTAATGCTCTCTCTTGTTCTTATTGTAGAAATCATACATGCAGATTATTTTTTCCTAAAATATATAATACGTGTAGTATTTATGCACAGATCTAGTGCTTTTCTTTTCAATGTTCAGTGTCACCCCTCCGTTGTTCAGTGTCACCCTTCGGTCGTGGGTGACTCTGAACAGAATACACGTGTTTATTTCCACACACGTACCATCCATTCTGTACCAGATATCACGCAGTGCTTACACCGAGTGTTAAACAACATATTGGGCTTTCGATTCCATGTAAAGTTTCTTCCATTCGTTGCGAACCGTTTGCTTACAAGGTGAATTACCATGAAATCGTTCAGAGTCCCCCCACCCCACTCTATCAGAGTTTGTACATTGTTGCTCTTGTGTTATCCTGTATAGATAGATAAAATGAGTTTATGGGCTGTATGCCTTACGCCCGTCACGAATGTCTTATCATGTATAGCTTTTGAATACATTGTTACTGTTTTTCTGTTATTGACGCATAAATTTTGAAAACATTGTTGCATTTTGTGTTATCCAGGCATTACTTTCGAATACATTGTTGCTGTTTTTGTGTTATTCAAGCAGAACTTTTGACTCCATTGTTGCTGTTTAATTTGTTGTTATCCAGTCATAACTTTTGAATATATGCTGCGATTTTTATTTTGTATTTTTTTGCATTTTGTAAAGGACCTTTCCGTGGTAGCCTTGTTGCAGTACCTTCAAAATATAATACAGAATAAGTTATATAATATATATAGGGTGTCCCTCAAATAATAGAGGTGAAAATTAATATAAAAAAGAAGAAAAAACTTTCAAGACGTTTCGAAAATGCGTTTTTTCGGAGTTACAGGCGCTCAACCTTTCTGCGGTTTCGTCATAATGGACGTCATATTTCGATACATAATGACGTAAGCGGTCACATATCATATCGGTAGTATCCGATACATTAATTCATATTTATGATTGAGGGAGTACCACGAAGACAGGTTTCACAACTTTATGGTCGAAGAAATAAAATGGTTTAATGGGGGAAGCATAGAAATCTCTTCTAAGCAGCATTCGTAACGTAAACATAACTTAAATGGATGTATTGGGTACTATTTCGAGTATGATTTTCTAAGCCATTATTTGCCGAGATAACACGTCATTTCTGACGATGCTTCTGTAACTTTGAGCGTCGGTAGCTCCGGAGCATCAGTATCCGTCGATATCAGTAACTAAACGGACAATTTGCAATTTCGAACGATGTCGTTATCCAACATACGTCAATATCAAATAACAAACACATTAGCCGATATTTCGATATTGATTCCGATATGTAAGGATATTGATCGCTGAGAAGAATTTAGTGCTTTAATAAACAAAATTACGTATATTTTTACAGTAGTTTTAGAAAAAAAACAAATGATCTTATTCTATAGAATATATACACTGTCTTTATCCTATTACGCGTCCTATTTCTCCGTCTTCATTTATGATAGCTGAAAATTTTCTCACTTGCCTGAGACCGGACTCGAACCTGTAATCTTGTGCTTTATTGTCCGGCGTCTTATCCGCTCTGCCAGGGATCCAACCAGGAAGAAGATTACGGCAATCATACATTTCATTAACTCAGACATGGAATGTGGTGGCATTGAGAGTCTTTTCATTACAGAGGGAAAATATAGAAGTTTTATACATGTTATTTTTGTATAACACGTCATTTCTCCATTACATAGACATTCTGGATCAAGTACAAGATTTCAGACTTCACTTAAGGTTCATTTTCATGTCTAGTTATGGGTAGGTTACTTTAATTTAAGCATATCGATAAAAGCTAAATTTAGCTGGAGAATGGCTTTAATTAGCAACTTTAATAAGTGAAGGACTCTGTCTTTTATAATTGCTTTGTCGGAATACTTTATCTTATGTACCATATCGACCATTGCATGTAATATTGGCTATATGCAGGAGATGGGGTCCAAAGATGAATTAACAAGTACAAATTTTTAACAAATATTGACTGTTCTACAATAAATTAACTTCCCTATGATGTGAGGAATGCTTTTAGCAACAATTTGGCCCTTGTACCTATGAGTGAATTGTTGTTAATAGTTTAGGACGTTAATCGAACTGGTGAGCTTCTACGATGGGATCTACAGCTTTTGGTATAGTGTGCTCCGAACCACTGCGTTCAATGGACCCCGGCGAGTTTGAACCCGTGACCATGCGCACAGAACGTTAGCGCTCTAACCTCTCGGCCACCCCGAGGTCTTGTACTTAAGAAAATACGCAATTCTTAACGAAAAAAATCATCAATTTTGCTTTTCTCTCTTGTAAATTTGTCCTTTTTTGCCTATTTCTGGACACAACGTCCTGCATTTAACCCATAATATAGTTTCCGAGATAAAACTCGAAACGTGCGGATAAATTTTCCAAACTCTTTAGTTGGGAGGGGGTTGTCCCTTGGCTCCCCTGTGCCCCTGTCAGCAAGTAAAGTGAAATTACGGCCTACAGTATTCATCTCTATCAAATTGCGGCACACAAAAAGATTGTGATAAATGATACAAGAAAACTCAGATGGTTTGCCTATTTTCTCGGCAATTTCCGCTCAAATATTTTCTTTCAGTCGTTGTTGGTCTTCGTATTGGGGATGTGAGAGCTGGTACAATGCGAATTGATTTGCAACTCACTCGACGAGGATCTCATCTTGTTCTGAAAATTACAGAGACATGATGCTGCCACTCCAGCCAACTTGTCGAATCGAATCGTCAGCGATTGTGGTTATATCCACCCTCCTTTCGTACGACTTTCCAGAGCTAGCGATTGTTCGTTAAACAGTCGCTCGGAGTCAAACAGGTCCATTTGAAAACAAAGGAAATAGTACTCAACAATAGTGCATGATCAATCGCACTGAGTAAAACGCACCTTTAGTCAGAACAGATCGGTATCCCTATTATTGGCTCAGTTTTTGCCCGATATCGGCCCGATACCTTTGTGCTGCTAAAGTTAATATATAACAACAATCCATAAATATGAAGAAATTTGTATCGCTTCCCCTGATTCCGAAATATGAAAGCGGACGTAGCTTAGTGGTAGAGCGTTGACTTCGTATTCGAAGCCACTGGGTTCAATTCCAGCGGTGGATCATCCAGACTGAGGTTTTCTCCAGGGTTTTTCCTCAGACATTCCACGTAAAAATGGGAATTGTACTATTAAAATACGCCCTGGCTGACTCCTTCCCACACATTTTCCCTACCGTTTCACGGTCTGAACCTTAGATGGCTAAAAGTCATAAACACGAAGTAGTGATCTTTTAGGATGAAAAAGCGAGCATTAAAAATAATAATAGTAATAAACATAATATATATATATATATATATATATATATATATATATATATATATATAGAGAGAGAGAGAGAGAGAGAGAGAGAGAGAGAGAGAGAAGTGTAAGGGAATAAAATTTGCGTTTCTGTCTAATTTAAAAAACTGATCGATCTTAAACCTTAATAATGATACAGAAACAATATTTTTAAATGCAGTTTCAGTTTGATTGCAAAATTCATGAAGAATTAGCAGAAAATAGCTCGACAAAGGTTTCACAAGAAGTAACGGTCACACTGGAGCCAGCTACTATGGAAGAAATTGTCAACTGGTTTTGAAATTAAAATATAACACATATTCCAATAAAAATTTGCATCCAAAATTTCTACATTTCATCTGTTTAGTTTTCGGGCGTTTCTCTCACCATCTATCGCCTGAAATTGAAACTACATGCCCCGCTTGAATCAGCGAAGATCATTGACTTTCATGTCTTATGCAATCACCTAGAGAAATGCACTAAAATGTAATAATATTATTAATAAATACTACTACTACTAATAATAATAATGAATAGTGAATGTATTAGTTAGAAAAAGTCTTGTACTAACTGGATAGTCGTGTGCAAATAAAAGACTTTTTTTAATGTGTGTAAATTTACTTTGAACTTTGGACTCAGTTGCAAAACAATAATGAAAATAGGCCTATCGGCAAAACAAATTAAGTCTTTTGTTTTTTAGGTAAATAAAAGCGCCCGCTCCGAATGATTGAAATACTAATTTTTAAGATAATTGTATTTCAGTACCAGTATTTTACAAGAATGGACTTAGTCCGTTTTAGCATGAGATGATCCAAATATCTTAATCTTGAAGACGACACTAAATATATCTCCTGATTTCAAGAAAATATTTCTCTCGACCATTATTTTCGTTCTTGATTATTTTTAGTACATTTTGAAGGCGGTTGAGTTTTTATTACTATAGGCTATTTTTGCTTATTTATACACAGACCGCTCCACTGGTCTAGTGGTTACCGTCGCTGACTGCTGATCGTTAGCCCAGAGTTCGATTCCTGACTCTACCAAGGGATTTTTTTTCGAAAGTGAAAGGGTCTGTAACGGTGCCCATGCCTACCCAGCATCGTGATGCACTTGGGGGAGCTGCTGTGAATAAAAGACAGTGGCGATCACAGTTGCGGCTCTCTTCTCCCAACACGTGTCGCCAGCGTGGGAGCAGTAGACCAACTCCTCTCTCCGGGAGAGGCCTCATCCAATAGTGGATTGAATATAGCTGTGAATTATTACTATACCACTGCACAAAATCTTCTTCTGTTAATGTGTTGTTATTTTTTTTTTTTCAATTGACTTTCTAGCAATTAGTAAATCTTGTAGAACAAAACTATTGTATGCAGGGTAGCCCAGATCAGCTCGATCAGAACGGGCTATATCTATCAGGTAAAAAAAAAACAGGACAGTGCGAGTTGCGAGTCATTTTCCCCCAATGATAGAGTGAAGACTGAAAAAGAATCTGGCAAATCATGATCGTATGGTCTGTTTTTCCTCCTCCCGATTGATGTATCCCCTTATAAGGCCCAGGGTTACACTCGGGAGTACCGTACGTATTATCGTGACAAAGCTCAAAACCAGCAGTTAGCTCCCGTGCAAAATACATACATCATCTTTTCTTGTCACGATTGAAACATAAACATATTTATTTTCTGTAAAATGTAAGGATCCCCACAGTCTCACTTTAATTTACTTCTGTTATTAGTTATTATGGCTTTGTACACTACTGATTGGTGACAGGATTAAGGTTAATGTAAAGCAACGATCTCCAACAAAAGATGGCAGCACTATCTCCGTATATGTCTGATGTATTTTTATCGTTGCACGAAATTTCAATGCTGCTCCTACAAATTCAAGCCTCGAGAGTTCTAACTTTCAGGGAAGAAGGTTCATAACCAATTCAAGAGTTCGATCAATGCCGATTTTTTAAAATATAGTTTTTCTTCATTGTTCAAGTCGCTTGATCATTGTTGTGAATATCAAAACCTATAACAATGAAACTCTTTCAACAATGAACAAAAAACAAAATTAAAAATCGGCATTGATCAAAGTCTTGAATTAGTTATGAACTTTCTTCCCTGAAAATTAGAACTCTCTAGGCTTGAATTTGTAGGAGCAGCATTGAAATTTCGTGCAACGATAAAAATACATCAGACATATACGGAGATAGTGCTGCCATCTTTTGTTGGAAATCGTTCGAGATAGGACCATCGGTTCCAAATTCCAACTCTTTGTCGCTTTTTAGTTTTCGAGCTGTTACCGTAAGATCATGAACTGGTAAAACTTCGAACCTGCTTTGAGCAATAGTCACGACTGCGCGAACACTGGAGGAGCTAAAATCGGGGGCGTCGAAAACTATATATAAAAGAAAAAGCTCCAAATGTACTAAGCGTCGAAATAAAAATTTGACAAATTGAAAAAAAAAATTTTTTTTTCCAACAATTTATTTTAAAAAAAGTGATTAGGTTTGTAGAATAGCCCACGAGCAGTAACAGTGATCAGCGTAGTGAGTATAGTGACGTTGGATTTTGGAAACCATCGAGACTCGACAGCGGCACCATTGAGGATTTAAAAGAAGAAGAATCACCATAGATTCGTTGTAATTCGTTTCGTCCAGCAAAAAAAAAAAAGAAGAAGAAAAGAAAGTACAACGAGCATTATTTCTCGAGGCAAAAGTTCGTGGCTTTGTGATGGACGCTTTGTTAGATTTAGAAATCTAGACCAATCACATCTTTCTGGAACTTAGCGATGATACAGCGCCACTCTCGGCGGAACTAAAAACGAATGTTTGCAATTTCACCTACGCCTTCGTACCGTCATTATTTTTCTGGTGTAGATCAAGGGAAAAGTAGTGTCAATAGAGTCGATGAAAATTAGGTTCATTCTGTGTCTCCTCTAACCATATTTTCATTGCACTGTAACAAAATTTGTTTATAAAAATAATTCTGCACTTTCTCGCTGATAGCTGACATCAGAATTAGGATTTGGCTACTTGTCACAACTTTAATCTAAAAAAAAAAAAAAAATAGTTTGACAGTTCAAGGTAAATTATTTTTCAGTTGTTTTTTTGAGAATTTCAATGTATAATTAGTGAAATTATTAAATTATTTTATCTTTTTATTGCAGAATATTTTGAATCATGTCTAGTGCAGGCAGCAAAGACATCAAATAAAAACGCGGCCGGGGGGCACATTTTATACATATACGTCACTACGGTCCTGATTTTAATGTTCAGTACATTTGGAGTTCACTACAACTACTCCACCCACACTTCTCTTAAGATGTATGGGTTGCATAACATTTAGGAGTACTTAAATTATGAAGGTACGAGAAGTAAATAAAAATGGGTGTATTCACTGGACTAAGCGCTGAGGGAGCATTTTAATCGAATTGGTTGCTATCTATAGGTAAATCAATAAGGTTCAAGTGCTCTCTCAGCGCTTAGTGCTAAGTTAGTCCGTTGAATGCGCCCGATGGGGACACCAGGAAGATTCTGTTCAGTGAGGAATTATTATGATATTCTGTGCAGTGTTTATTCTGTTTTCAATTAAATCCATTTGAAATTACAAATAACCAATTCAATTAGATATACAAGGATAAATTTAGAAGATCTAGATAACCAAATGATAAACATTTACGGAAGATTTGTCATTTCAATTTTGAATGTAATTGAAGGCTTTATGTAACTTGGCTCAGGTCGGACAGATGATAATCGAAGTATTGGTGGAATGAAGAAAGTGGGAGGAAAAAGGACAATACGTTTTGTATTTTTTTCATCACAAAGCTCACATGACATGAGCAGGAATCGAACGGAGGACCCTAAGCTCCAGAGGTGAACGCTCTACCGCTAAGCCACCGCGGCACGAATACATGTCATCCCAACTTCAAATACTGTTTCTAGTAATTATGCCTATAGTCATAATGTTGAAGATATATATATATATATTTTATTTCAGTGCTGCTCCTACAAATTCAAGCCTAGTAAGTTCTAACTTTCGGGGAAGAAAGTTCATAACCAATTCAAGAGTTCGATCAATGCCGATATCTTATTTTCGTTTTTCTTCATTGTTGTGATAATCAATACATATAACAATGAATCTCTTTCAACAATGAACAAAAAAAGAATTACAAATCGGCATTGATCGAACTCTTGAATTGGTTATGAACTTTCTTCCCTGTAAGTTAGAACTCTCCAGGCTTGAATTTGTAGGAGCAGTAATAAAATTTCGCGCAACGATAAAAATAAAATACATTAGACATATACGGAGGTTGTGTTGCCATCTTTTGTTGGAGATCGTTGCTTTACATTAACCTTACGAATCTCAAGTACATTAGTTTAAGTGTGACGTCACATAACTACCTCGTTCCATATATCAGTTAGACATTCATGATATATCGGAATGTCGCTTGGACGTCAAAGGGATGTTTATTTTACAAATCATTTGGACCTATCGCTATATTGGAGTACATGTCCTTAACAAAAAAAGTACTTAATTAGTCAAACCACATACATTGTCATGCATTAAATAAGAATGACGTAAAATAATACATTATGGATGATTTTATCAGTAATTAAAAATAGAAACATGGAAAAACATCATAGTCACACGATTTCCAAACCACGCTTGTAAGAACATAGGAGTAGTGAAGACGGTTCGTACAGTGGTTCGAGTATAGCAATGTGATTATGTGAAGAATTTATTAGTTTAAAAAAAGGGAGGGGGGCAGTACAGTCCCCAATATTAAACAAGTTTTGAAGCTGAAATGTTCTCATTTCCTTTAAAAAAGGAGAAAGAAAAAGAAGGCAATGCATTTCCTGCATGGTTACAGTTCTGCTGCTAAATTCAATTAATTTTATCTCGTTAAACTTCTGATGCATTATGTTGTTCCTCTTATGTTTCTAGTTAATTCATTACGAAACATATTAGGAAAGATTACAAATGACTGGATTAATTAAACAAAAGACTGCGCAATATCTTTTATTTCGTTCTTGTGGACTGGGGGGGAGGTAATGTAATGTAATGTAAAAGCTATATTTTCCTTTTTGATGAGGGAGGGGGAGGGAGGAAAGGCGGCAAATAGCTATTAAGCTATTAAGGAAAGAAAGGGGAGGTCAGATTTAAGAAGCTCAGTAAAGACTTATTTCGTATACATGGACAACTAAAAATAAAAATAATAAAACGGAAGGAAATCACAGATTTTTCACTGAATTAAAAGTTAACGAGTTGCGAAAATTTTAACTCAATGGTAACTAACATTAAGTTTTAATATTATTATTCTTTTTTGGGGTGTGGGAGTGGTTAACGATGTTTTTTTGACTCTTGAAAATGTTTCTGTTAGTTGAAAAAAATTTTTTTTTTTAATTTTCCTTTTAAGAAACGCCATATTCACAAATTTTCTGCCCGTTCTTTGTTTTAATGGTTTTTTTTTCGTTTTCCTTCTTTCTTGTTTCTTTTGTTGTTAGGTCTTAACTACTTTCTCATATTTTTTTAACATCCATTCTCGTCTTCTTTCCCTCTTGAGAAATGTTTTCTATTAGTTTGTTTTATCTTGTTTTCTTAAAAGAACTTTTCTTGTTTCTTCTTCTTTTTAAAAAAAAAAAAAACATTCTGGATTGGATGAATTAGAGCATGATAAATAAAATTGAACAAGTATTTTAGGACTGTTAATTTTTGAATGCATTTTTAAAGAGCGGATGTTGCAAATGACATTTGCTTCTCTCTCTTTTTTTTTTTTAGTTTTCAAAGTTGTTCTTAGGGTCACTTCAGAAATTAGAGAGTTATCAGAAATTAGTATCCGACTAGTCGAAATTGCGGATAAATAAATATAAATTGAGAATGTAATAAATATATATTAAATTTTATGTTATATGATATTATACTATATTTTAGATTATAATTATAAAATTTAATAAGTTGATGGGGGAAAAACGAAGATTATATTCTATCCTGGTTGGAAGGCCCGATGGAAAGAGGCCATTGGGAAGACCGAGACGTCGTTGGGAGGACAATATTAGAAGAGATCTTCGAGAAGTAGGTGTTCGTGATGAAAACTGGCTTGATACTGCCCAGGATAGAATCCAATGGCGAACGTTTGTTACTGCGGCGATGAACTTGCGAGTTCCATAAGCCATAGAGTTAGTTAGTTAGTTAATAAGTTGATAAAATTTTCCACATGCGTTCCGTGGTTGTATGTTATTCTGATATGAGAACTCCAGAAGCAGAAAATATGCGTGATACAGAACTGTCATATTTTGCACAAAGAAACCTTGGAACCAAATGGGTCCATGTACAAAATATGACAATTTTTTGTCACATATATTTCGGTTTATATATAAAAGATTACATCAAACTTTTTTTTTTTTAAATTCGTTAATGTCACTTATATCTCCTTGCTTCTGGACTCATCAATTACGTTATAACTAACGTAACATATTTTTTTTTTAAAAAAATAATCTCTTAAGTCGTTGAGATTAGACTCTATTCGTTAGGTAGTAACACATCACGGGAAATGGAAATTGGGTAAATGTATAAAAGAAAAACACAAGGCTGGTTTTATACTTTAATAACAAAAAAGAAACTAATGTGTAACAGTTTCGGAAGTATACTACAAACTTCTTCAGACTGAAGTTGTAGAGTGAAGTCTGAAGAAGAAGTAGTATACTTCCGAAACGGTTACACTTTAGTTTCTTTTTTGTTATTAAAGTATAAATTCAGCCTTGTCAGAAAGCTGTGTTTTTCTTTATTCAGGATGGATGTAAGGCCATATTGTCGTAATATCCAGGCTAAATGTGTGCAGAAAGAGACTATTAGAAATATCTATCT
>JAGDQP010011428.1:39391-53014 GCA_022664845.1 Lepisma saccharinum
CAGCAAGTAAGGGGATAGCAAAAGAGATACCATCTCAAATCTAAATAACACTTCCTCACTTGCAACTCTCGAATTTCTAGGTTCAGGACACTTCCTCAGTTGCAACTATTTTCTACGGAATTTATGGACTTCCTCAATTGGGACTTCCTCAGTTGGGCATATATCTAAATTTTCAGCTTCAATGCTTTAGCCCGAGCAGAAATGACATCATCTTGAATCAAAAGTTATACCGTGCGTTACGTTGCAACATATTCTTCGCTTTTATGAGGACACGTTGCAACATATACTTCATGCTGCTATCAATGATCCTATGATGTAGCCTAGTAGCTATAGGCTACATCCGCCAATGGTATAAGTAATAGGTGGTAATAGTAGGCCTATTAGTTCTATAGAAACAACTAAAGTAGTAGTCAGAGCTAGAGTGAATGATTTCTGGTATTTCGAAAATTTCTAGTGTCAATTTTTCTGACTAATATTATCAGAAATTCCAATTTTGGATTATTATTTTTTTTAATAATCTTCGTAGCATGCCCACATATTTCCGAATACTATAAAAAGAATGATTTCGTAAACTTGAAAAAAAAAAATCGGTGTACCGACTAAAAACTTACTCACAAATTAGATAGCTGCATTCTTATTTAATTTGAAAATAAATTGGACTAACGTCAATTCAAATTAAATAAGAATAATTATATGGGACATCGGGAGAATTCGGATCACGGGGTAAATCGGGTCATTTTAAGGGTTATTATAAATATTTTAACATGAAAAGAGTGAATTAAATACAAAGTTTTTATAGTATTGTGCTGTCACCTTGTGTGCGAGTTGGAAAACAGTTCTCGGGCTTTTGCTGAATTGGCGTCATTCGAGCTAGAAAGAGCATTGTTCACTTGAGATGCACTTTACCCCATACCCCAAATTCCCCTGGTTTACCATATGTACCTCATTTGTAAGAAAATCTTTAGTCGGTGCACAGATAATAATTTTTCTATTGTTTTAGAATGAAAATTTTTGACAGTGTACAGACAACAAATCATATTTGCTATAACTTTAAACTCTCTTGCGAAGTACCTGTAATAAGCCTAAGCAAAATATCAGAAATACAGAAAAATAGACTTTACAAAATTCCAATTGTATTCTAATGTGTTATTTCATTCTCTTATAGACTTAATATTTAACTAGTTCACGAAAACTCACCACTCGTTTCTCGTCCCAGTTTCTTGGATCGCTCTCTGACGTTAGGTTTGTAATGCACAATACTTATTCGTGGCATTCTCTTGCATGATTGTAGCCCATTTTATTGTACCTCAGGTTGACTCTTAACCTTTAAAACCCCAATGGAGAATATATTGTCCATAGTTCTTAACAGGTCACAGCTCTTTACGTGATCCGGGAGGATAATTTTGCACTTAAATTAATACTGAAGGAACTACTTGACTGAAGAGGTACATTTTCATCCCTCAGGGGTATACAGCGAAGAAGGGACATGGGCGTCTTCCCCCCCCCCCCTCTCCTAGCCACCACCATCTAACTCGTGGAATAAGTAATGTACAATCATGAAGATGTGGACAAATTGGAGACAATAGATGACGTATAAATTCTTGTTAGCGTATCCCAATTGTTCATGAGTGGAGTGGGGACAAAGTTGATGTATTTCTGGGGGCGACATTTTGTACATATATATTGCGTTCTTGGGGCTGAATTATTTCCTTCGCCTTCATCTATAAATTGGGCACTACGAGCACGGAAGGTACCTCAATGAAATCGGTATACCATAAGCTTTCCAATGATTTATCGTTTATGAAACGCGAATAATATTGCAAGGGAAGGCAAAGAAGTATTGCAAGTAAATGCCTCTTTTCTAATTTTACATTCGTCCTACAAGGTGTTCATATCCGAGTATTCACGAAAGTAAATGAAGACGCCATTAAAGTAGTTTAAAATTAGTAGAAAATAAAGAAGCAAAACGTGTAATGATAAAGATGACTGCTATTATTTAAAATATTTTTACAAGTATTATTTAAAATATTGGATGTAAATAAATATCCAGGGAGTGAGTAAGAAGTTCCAAGACACCATTTTATTTGCAAAATGGAAAGGAAATTTGAGTATCGAAGTACACCTTTTAGAATAGATCTGGAACATGGCTGCCATCTTGCAATCCACTCCCTTCGGCCAATGTTTTTTTTTTAAGTAGGAAGGGCAATAGATATCAAATAAGACCATTTTATTTTCTTGATTTTTTTTTAAAAAAAAAGCATTGCCATTGACCCAACGCTTTTATCCCCTAGGCTAGCCGCACAACTACGAGAGAACTAGTAATTGCTGTCTTGAACTTTGAATCTCCACTGGGGAGGGACACAAGTTCGAGTCCTGTTATTAGCGACCATGACTAAGATTCTAAAGGGTTTTCTTCAGTTTTTCCACACACATGTCAGGATAATACATCTCCAAAGGCCCGGACCGCAAAATTCCCCCATTCATTTCATTGGAAAACTGCTCGGCGATGGACTCAGAACAGTTTTGGTCTAAAGGCTCGACTAAAAACCTAGAAATTTAAAATAGAAGAGGAAATATCGTTTTACCCTGTTACTCTGAGAATAGGCCTATATGGTAGGTGATAAACAAGATTGCTGACATGGTGCTCTCAGGAATCAAACCCGACTCTCCTCAATTCACGTAGTCACTACGTTAACAATAACTGTTCTACCAGTCAGAACAAGCAGCATGCGGAGGAAAATAATAATTTTTATACCTTTCTGCATGCTTCACTGCGCATACTGACCCATGCTATAATCTTTTCCACACTCATTCGCCAAGCTTTTTAATAGTTTCAAACGAGCGAAGGGTTCTTAACAAGACACGGTTGATTTTTCCCCATCGAGTTAACAAGATCACCTTAGCAACGGTGGTTTGTATAGATTCCGAAAGGTTGGCAGGGGAGAAGAAAAAGTGACAGAAAGAAACACCTTCCCCCCACCTCCACCCCCAAGAAAAAAAAACATTGTTCTGCCTCAAACACCTAACCCTCAAAAATCTCTCCCGCTGCGGTAGAGGTGGTCACTTTTTGTGTGATTTACAAAATGATCTGAGTGACCCCTTGTCTTTTTTTTTTTTTTTTCAAAATGACCAAGTGCTTGTGTTCAGTAAAGCGTGGCCAGCCACTTCACACGCAGGGTTGGTGTTAAGAAAAGCGAAGAAGGAAGGAAGGGGGAGGTAGGTTTATTTTTTCGGATACGGAACAAAATTATAAAAAGAACAACACAGCAGAATGGTGAAGAAAATAAAAACACTTAGTAAGCAGAATTGCCAACTGCTAACGCTCAAAATATTCCCAATTCATGATTCATGATATGTCGTTGTTAATATTCATAACGGGTGTAGATGTTAATACTATCTATTATTTTGTTCATGGTAATAGTTAGCTAGGAGTAAGGATGTAAATTTTGGACCCAGGTAGCTACTAATGAATCTATAGTCATTTGAGAGGAAAGTAGATTCAGTACTAGTGTAATTCCATAGCCCACGGGCAAAGCGACGGCGGGCTGTCATCGGAATTAAACTAATCTTGCATCTCTGCCCTCAACGGCCAGCCAGAAATTTCTGACGCCCGCTAGTCCGATAGCCGCTGTTCTCTGGTGAATATGTGACACAGCGGCTATCCGCTGGTGGATCGACAGCCAATATCCAAGTCTGTGGACAGGCAGCTAGCTCGCTTTTCTCTTCTAAAGGAGGAGACAAGAAGCGGCTTGTCCACGGACCTTGGCGAATATCCGACACGGTGACCGTCCGCCAATGTCGGACAGTGGACAGACGGTGAATATCCGACACGGACGGTGGAGGAGGCAAATTGCTTATGGCGTAACTAAGACTCTAGGTAGGAAACTTGTATGGTGTGAAATAATACTGTCACTTGGAGACGAAGGAAGCCCTTTCGAACGATAATACTTCTTTTCTCAACCTAAAAATAATATCCCCTAGTCAGTAAACAATTTAGTGTCTGGCTGAACTCCATGATGCCTTGTATTACTATCATTTTACGATGGTAAGATTTAAGGATAAAACGAACTTGCGTTCTGACTACCAAACTTACCTTGGTTTTCGTGCTTGTTCTACCATTGTCTGTGAAGAAACAAATAGAGGTTTCCGTAGAGTAAAGAATCTGCTTGTTATACGGGAAAGGATTAAATTATTTTTTAAAAAAATGAACACAAATGAATTGATTGTAGCATCAAATTTTGTAGATTAGTTCTGCCATCATTCTTTTATATTTTAAAAGTGATACACACCACTAGGATACTATATATTTCGATAAAGAATGAAACAAACTCACGAAGTGAGCTGCGCTTAACGGCCATCTTGTGGTTAGATAACAAACTTAAAAAGATAACCGTCGTTAGTTGACGCTGGTTAAATTTGAAACCCGCGTTAACGGTAACTTGCGTTTACATTACTAAAATGAACTCGGGTTAATGTTAACTATGTTTAGTAATGTAAACAAGGCATGATAGAGTAAAAAATGTGCTCGAATTGGATAGTTTTGACTGTCAAGTTCTTGTTTAAACTGTATCAGAAAGAAGCCATGTGTGTGACGGGAACCAGGTGAAGTGGTGTCTTACCCTAAGCATGGGGTAGATGCCCACTACCTAAATGCATTACATCAAAGAAGACTGTTTTCATTGTTTTCTGGTAAGACACTTATTTCTTTGAGCTTTTCTTCTTAAATAGAATGTAGTTATAGAAGGACATTTCTAACTGGTACTCTACGTACGTGTTCAATAGAATTTGAATGTTGTTTATGGCCTTCAGGTAACTATGGCTCAGGCCTGAATAAAAGGTATGGTGAGGATGTCGGAAAGAAGTCGGCCAGAGCCTTGTTTCAAAGGTACCATCTCAGCACTAACCTTGTGTGGCTGAGGATAATGTGGAATAAACCTCAGTCAGGATAGCCGTGGGGGGATCGAATGCAGGAACAACCGAATGCGAAACCAACGTTCAACCAACTGACCTACGGCTGTTCGGTACATGTTCAATAGAATTATATTAAAGAACTATTTTATTATTACACACAAAACGTAAAGTATTACTGTATTACATTGGTGTATGTACCATTATAAGGGAGAGAAATCTGCGCTTTCAAGCAATGTCATCAAAGCATATATCATCATTATATTAAGCCATTTTCTATCCATTGCTGGATGAAGGCAGCCTTTTCTTTCTACATATTTCGGTCTGCTGCTATCCTCATCCATGAAGCTCCTGAAAAACGCTTGATTTCACCTACCCATCTTGCATTTGGACGTCGTCTCTGTCGTTCCTTTTCTCTAGGAATACAATGCACAATATTTGTCGTCCATCTTACATTCTCACTTCACCTTCTTCGCAGTCTTAATTACATCCTCTATCTTTGTTTGTGCACGGATCCATTCATTTGTTTTCCTGTCCCTTCTGGTTATTCCTAGCATTTCTCCATTGCTCTTTGCGTGACTCTTAGTCTTTGAGTCGTTTGCGCATTCAGTGCCCAAGTTTCCCAGCCGCACATCATCACAGGTAAGACACATTGATTATAAACTTTACGCTTCAGACACATTGGTAGTTTGCTTTTGAAAATAAAGTGTAGTCTTCCAAACGAACTCCACGCCATTTTACATCTTCTATTTATTTCATCAGTCAACTTTGCATTCGATGTTTTAAGCTGGCCTAGGTAAACATACTCATCAACTATGCCTATTGGCTCTCCGTGAATCTTTACTTCCTTCTTTGCAGCATGTTGGTTGTACATTACTTTTGTTTTACTTAAGTTCATTTTAAGTCCGATTTTCGAACTCTCGTTACTCAGTTCTTCCATTCTGGTTTGTAGTTCTTCTGCATTGGTCGACATACTTACTGATTCATTTATTTTAGTCGCATTATAGCTACGAAGCTTCTCATTTTAATTTAATTATTATGCCTTAATTAAATTCCATCAAGCTAGCCCCTCCCAGCCCGGAACGAATTTCGAAACTTTGTCAGGATTTAGTGCTCAATTAGTGCTATCGAACCGCATAATTGAACGAATTCGTGCCGTTCATACAGGCTATCTAAATAGCCCCATTGTTGGGAGGGGCTAACTTGACACCTGGCCCCTCCCAGTGAGCACGTGTGGGTTGAAAGAAATGGGTTGTTGTGCAGTACTAATTGAGCACTAATTACTGATAGAGTTTTAGAATTCGTGCTCACTGGGAGGGGCCAGGTGTCAACAATGGGGCTATTTATATAGCCTGTATGAACGGCACGAATTTTGTCAATTATGCGATTCGATAGCACTAATTGAGCCCTAAATCCTGACAAAGTTTCGAAATTCGTTCCGGACTGGGAGGGGCTAGCTTGATGGAGCTCCTTAATTATAATATTTGGGCATCTTCCCACAAATGACTGGGCAATGGGCATGTTACTCTGATGTGTGGGATAAGATGTCCATTTTGATATGTCAGAAATTTCTGTTGTGGAATAGCTTCATGTACTTCTGTCAGTAAGATAAGAGAATGTTCAATCTATACTTCTGCTCTCCCGTTTCTTTTAATTATTCCACAATGCCTCCTAGACGAAAATGTGTGACATCTTCGCTCAATCCACTCTATCAAAATTCATAACCAAGCATGTTTGAGCAAAGTTGGCAATACGGGAATAATTTAGTTTCCGGGGATGGGGTATATACGATACTTACATCAATCGACTCAGTTTGACAAAAGAAAATGATTGATATCCATATTGGCCACTTCCGGGTGACCGCTTCCGGTTCAGAGTGCATAATTTAGTTTCCGGGGGTGGGGAATATCCATCAATCGTTTTCTTTTGTCAAACTGAGTCGATTAATGTACATATTGTTTGTGTAGAATTGCTGGATATTTCCCACCCCAGGAAACTAAATTATTCCCGGCATTACTAAATGTTGAACATACACAGAGAAGCAAAATATTAATAATTTGAAATAAAGAGAAAAACATGTCCTGGGTAGGTGGGTGGGTGGGTGGTATCGAATCCCGGCCTTCTAGTCAGCCGTCTAAGCCGTTACTGACTACGCAAAGCAGGCAGCCTACCAGGTAAACGCTATTGAAAGATTCTTTTATTCTCCATCATGTACTTGAGCATATTTTTAATAGATGGCAGTGCAATCAGATGACGCTACTTACATTATCATTTTCTGTACTGAGCCTCTTTTTAAGAAATAACTTTCTGAAATTTTCTGACTAACTCAAACAGTCTTACACCACAGGATTGATATTGTATATTAGAATGAGTTATTTGAAATTATTATATCGCAAACCATATCTCCCATATTAAAATAGAAATCTAATCCTTCAACTCCTAATCTCAATGCAGTGTATAGAGTTGGTTTTTGTATTGACTATTAGTTTTCACTCTTATTTGGGAATTGTTCTTCTTGAGTTATCTTGCTATGAAATAGATTGTAATTGTAAGGATTCATTTAATGATTACTGCATTTGGGATTTAGAAGTAAATTCAAGAATCATTTTAATATAGATTGTATGATTTGAGACATAATAATTTCAGATACTTAGTGCAAAATATACTATATCAATGCTACCATGTTTTAAACTTTTAATCCGTTATTTGAAACGAATCATCTTGTGAACCACATTGATCTTCCTCGCTTTGTATAATTACTGTCTGAATCCTTCCAGCACATGAATATGCCACGAATATCCCTAGGATATCCTACGATATTCCGGGCATATGCCTAGAGCATTCTACGAATATCTGAATGTCCTGGATGAGCACATGTGCTGAGTATTTTAAGAATATTCTACGAATATATTGATGATTGTTGTGCTTTGGAGATATCTCAGATTCTTCTAGAAATATTCCGGAAATTTCCAACCTGGAATAGCCATTTAATATTCTCAGAAATGCATGCTAGGAATATATTTAACCACAAATGTTCTCTCTCGTTGGCACTCTAAATGGGATATCTCTAGTATATCTTTAAGATATTCCTGTGATATTCCTAGGATATCCTTTGGATATCTCTTGGGTATCCTCTGCTAAGTGGAAACAGTCTGTAAATAATGCTGCTTCGTTGAAACATATTTTAAATATATTTCTCCTATAGGAATCCTTTTTCACGGGATATATTTTATATTTGTTTTCCTTGTGGAGATTTTGTTCTGCGTATAGAATTTTGTAACAGATAATTTCCGTTTGGAGAGATTTTGTTCTATAGTGTGTATTTTTAATTGATTTTGTCCTATATCTTCCACTTTTTGGCAAAATTTTGTCCAGGATTTTTTTTATTATTATTATTATTGTTAATTTATTTCTTATATAATGTTACGGAAATATATATCCTCTTCTGCCGAAAATTTTCTGCTGCGTAAAATTTGGTAGCAATAAATTTATTCACTATTTCTATTTCGACAATTTATTAAATACTATTTCTAATTCGACAATACTTCTGTATACAATCCTCCGCAGAAAGCACGGTGATTGTTATGCGTAGTATAAGTAGGTATATTTCAATAGCAAAACCAGAGGTAAAAACATTTTGTTTCGAATATTAAAAAAAAAAAAATCATAAACTACCAACGCTCCTATCCATGGCGCCACACTCTTTTTAGATTTTTGCCAATTATAGAACAACGAAAAGAAATATATCAACATTTTGAAAGGTAGGCTGAATGATATTCTAGGAAAAATGGTTGCAAATTATAATCAACAATAAATATAAATATCTTTATCCGTCGACCAGAAATATATATTCTAGTCTAATACAAGACTAGATTCTAGCCTCTATTTAATAATATGATAGAACACAATTTATACAAGAAAATGAATAGAATTTTCTTGTCTTTTTATTTATGTGTGTTAATTTGTGATGTATTTGTAAATTTCAATAATTAGTATTATATATCGTCGGTCATTTTTTTTATTATTTTTTTTTTTTTTGCATTTTGGTGACATCCACCTTATGTACTATCTACTTATTTTACCTGATAACATTTCATTTAATGCTTTATTGAACGTTCTTGACTGCACTAATAACCAACTAACAAACTCTATGACTTACGGAGCTCGCAAGTTCATCGCCGCAGTAACAATCGTTCGCCCTTGGCTTGCTTTCTATTCTGGGCAAGATCCAGTCAATTTTGATCATTAGCATTGACCTCTCACAGATCTCTTCTAATATTGTCATCCCAACGACGTTTCGGTCTTCACAGTGGGCCCTTTCCCTCCGATTTACTAATCACGATGGAATACAATCTTCGTTTTGCCCCATACGAGCTACATGGCCAGCTCATCACAGAAATAATAAGTAATTAATTAATTAAATAAATAATATGAAATGATAGTTGGTGCTCTGTCCGGAGGCTGGTTTATTACAGCAAATTCATTGGTCAAGGTGAACTGACGGTGGTTTACCATTACGTTTTATTGGATAACGGTGAAGTCTTAAGGACAATATTTACAGTTTAAATTAGACTCACATCTACTATGTTCAATGTGTTCACCTATATGGAATCGAACCTGGAACCACTTGCTTATACCATGCGACGATTTACTCAACAACCGGTAACCTCCCCCCCCCCTCTAAAAGATAAATAAAATTAAATAATAATAAATATACGATCAGCTACCATCCCTGTACTTTGAGTTTCCCTTTTACTCCAGCGTGGCAAATCAAGGTATTTTTTTTTTTCTCTGTCATTTTTCAATTATATGAAGTAGGAATCCTTTACCCAGCAGGCTAAACAAATACAATATGTGGGGGGAATAAAGTGGATACTTTTAAGGGATGTTTACAGAAGAACGCCTTCTGAGGGTGGTCTTGATGATGATATCGAAAATGTTCTGCTAATTCAACACATTTCCCTTTTCCGTGGTGTTTGACTGGGCTTCTTTTTTACGAAAACTCCATCAAGCGTTATATTCTATTTAGTAACTTGAAGATAATATTTTTGAAGAGACGTTTTTTTTTTTCTACCTGTACGAAAAGGATAAGTGAAGACGAACGGGTCTTCGTTCTCCCTTCTATCAAGCGTTTGTCTTCTGGGAGCTATTGTCCTTCCACAAAATAGGTTGAAATGATCTTCCAAACAGTTTTTTCTGAGGTGCAGAAGAAGTAGCTTGTCGATCAGAAAGTCATTCGACCATGATCCTGAGCTGAAGTTGGCTTATAGCTACATCTCACCCCCTTCAAAAGTTAAAATGTTTGCAAAAGGGAAGCTTCTATTATTACCAAATAGTGAGAAACTATTCACATGCACCTCTTCATAATCTCAAATAGAGCCGGCTGTAGAGGGGAAAAAGGAAAGAATATTGAAGAAAAGAAGTCAACATGAGTGTTTCAAAACCCCATATTCTTTTCAAATCACTTTCTTTTCTTTACCTACGAACATCACACCTCCCGAACACTACTTTCTTTTTTTTCTTCTGATAAAAATGTGGCATTCATTGGGCCTGTCCTATGGTGGGAGACTCAATAAACGTGATAATACGAACTGTCCTTGGTATTTGTATGTAACTCAGTGGCTCTTTTTACGTCAAGTAGTTTGAACCAAAGAATACGAAGAGAAAAAAAGATGGGTCTTTTTGTGTATTGTGTTGTGTTAACGTAGGCACTGCTTGCCTTTCAGCATTTAGCTTTTTTCCCTCTCGCTTTCTTGTGGAAGCATGACTGACAGCGGGCAGGCTTCTAGTGCTGTTTTCTTGAGAGAAAAAAAAAACTCTTCAAGAATATATTCTTGGACAAGAAGAGGCGCTACCTTGTGGAAGTTTGGTCACCTGGAATGTTCGCTTCGTTCGTTTGGACGCACTCAGATTTCTTTAGCTGAAAAACCAGTATTGCCAACTGTACTAATAATGTGACTAAAAGGCAGACACTCCGAGCCTGTAACATTGTTCCCATACTTAAGACAACCGTTTATTATTTTCCATCCACATCACTTGGCAATTCATTCACCAGAGAACAATATTATGTTAATAGTTCTCATAAATCTGACGACATATACATCGTTTCAAAGGACTATTGACGCACACAATCGCATTCTACCATGAACACCAAATACACTGCTCGCCATTAAGTATGCAACACTAAGAAAGAGAGAAGGTAGTAGCCCCAAATTTGCCGGATAGATACCGTTAGGTACAAGTAGAAAATGATTAAACTTACATCTCTGTGCGATGCGTGACAACGTGGCGACAGCGGAACAGAACTGCCGAAGATCAGTAGTCTGTGGGTTCACCATGGGCGTTCAGAACGGCGACACATAGAGACGATGGACCCTTGAATGTCCTTCCTTGGGTATGGCAAGTCATGTGGCATTGACACGATGCCACAGCTCGTCAACTGTAGCATGGGGAGGTCGCTGGCGTTGTGTAATCATGGATCAGACGTGTTTAATCGGCAAGAAATCAGGTGAACGCGCAAGCCAAAGAAGCATGGGAATATTGTGTCCAGCCATGAAGGCTAGGACATCACGTGCCACATGTGGTGCTTGGCAGGGCGTGCATTAAAGGGACCACAACAGGATACAACACATTGTCGATGTACCGTTGGCTGGTCACATGTCCGTCAATGCGTAGGAGACACGAATGGCACGGAATCTAATGGTACACCACACCATAACACCCGGTGCAGGACTGACGTGACGATGAAAAACGCAGAAGGTCGAACAGCCTAGTGCCACTGTACCACCAGATATGGATGTGGCAATCATGATGCTGCAGACAGAAGCGGAATTCGTATGAAAAGAGGATGCCCTGCCATTCGTTTCTCCATGCTCCATTCGTTTCTCCATGACACCAATGTAGTCGCTCATACCTATGCTGTGCAGTCAGCGGAAGCCACGAATGGGGGTTGTGCAAATATGTCCCGCTTCGTGGGGACACTGGACGCTGTACATCTTCCGACAGTGAGCGCGCAAAGTGTTCGGGATGTGGCTGTTCGATCTGCCAAAGCCATACACAGAAACCGTGTGTCCTCGCGGCCCGTGGTAAGACGCGGTCGTTGGGATCCGACATGTCGTTGCGTAGTGCATCCGTGCAGCCGTCGAGTCCATATGCGCTGCTCTGTGGACCCAGTCCGTCCAATATCGGCACCAATGTCGCGGAAGGATAAACAGCACTCGCGATATATGCCACAAATCTTCCGCGATCAAAGGTGGAAACCTGCTCGTAGGGCTGCCACATTCCATGACGAGGTAGGGCCTATCGTTCGACCATATATACACACGCACATGTCACACCAACAGTTGTCTACCACTGCACTGTGGCTCTCTGGCCTGCTTCTGATTGTTGTTCCTAGATGGCATGCCCGGCACCTCTGATACGTCACGGAGCTCTCATGCTAATCACTTGTTTATCTTTCCTGCTCTACATATTCTGATAATTTTACATTAATCCGATGTCTCCTTGGTGTTGCATTTTTAATGGCGAACAGTGTGGAAATAAAGGCGTAATAAACAACAAGGAATCCTCACTATCATTTCAAGAAACTTACAGAAATATACATAATAAGTATTTGCTCTCTTTTCTCCTCTAGATTATGTCACACTTGAAAAAATTATTTATCGTCCGTACGTATTTATCAATTAATTATTAGGTGGGTGGGGAGGTAGGGCTCCAGAGCACTCCCTTACTCAGCGTTAACAATACTGTTGAGATAGACCTGTTGATATCACAATGGAAATCTCAATCGATAATTGCTCTCCTTGTGTACTGTGTATTGAACTGTAGGTGTGAGTGAGTGGATGATGCGTACTCTATCAGAAAAAACTAGAAAGCCCTCAAAGCAAATAAAGATATATCTAACTGACACCTTCTCCACCATATGCTGCTCAATATCATCTTCAGTGTTGTCATGTTCCTGTCGCAATATTTCCCTCAAAACACTAAAAAATCCCGATTTTTTTGTAGAAAAAAAATTCCGTCTGCTAACTTTACTTTCAAAATTACTGAAAATTGAAACAGAAATGCCAAAATGGTTCAACAAAATTTCCCGATTTTTTCTCTTTTTTCCTTTTCTCATGTGGCCCAGATTTTTCCTGTTTTCTGAGAAATTTCCCTCCACCTGACAACACTGGTGATCGTGGATTGTTTGGCTTCAGGGCTGCTTCTCAGCGTTGATATTTCGTCACCCCGTAGCAACGTCGGAGTAAAATCAGGGTAGCAGACTCAATATTTTCACACCACACTTATATAGATGTTGAACAATTTGACATGCATTCTCATATCGTGGTTTATATCAGTGGCGTCTCGTGGGTTTGAAAGTTGGTAGTTCACAACCAGTGATTCCGCCTTTTCAGGGGTGTCACCCCCCAAATTATCGAGCGTATCCCAAATATGAATTTTTACGATAAAAATAATAGAAACCGTGCAAAATTCCAGTTACACCCTCCCAATTTTTATTTAAAACCCCCAAAACTGAATGTCCTGGCAGAATGTCTGTTCCAAAGAGCAACGAAAAAAGTACGAGAACAAGAAACACATCGTTCGATAGCCTGAAACCATTTCCCAATGTGTTAAGTAGATAATAGAACTATAGATCTCCATAACTTATTTACACTATATACTGAGCTAAGATAAAAAAGGAACTCCACACAAAAATTAGTATTTAGACTGGTA
>JAGDQP010011429.1:0-53012 GCA_022664845.1 Lepisma saccharinum
ATAATAATAATAATAATAATAATAATAATAATAATAATAATAATAATGCAATGAAACTCCGAGTTATGAAGTAAAAAAAAAATGAAATGTTACATACCTTTATGGTGTGTGGTTGTATGTCTGGCATAGGACCATAGCTTTCACCATGTGCCCAATCGATGACAATTTTCTCCAGTTCTGGATTGTCCGGATCCAATAAGCGCAGCGCTGTGATATTGGTTCCATTCAACCGAAATTCGTCAATGTTAATTGTGTGAAGATCCTGTAAAAAGAAAGGAAATAAATCAAATAAGAATAGATTTGTCAAGGTTTGATTCCCACTATCGCTAAAATTGGATATGTGGAACATAGACTTATAAACTACTAAGGACTACCCTGTTAACTAATGATCTAAAATGGAGAGTATGCGGAAATGATCATTCCAACATGGCAGATTGCGTACTTCCGAGATCGAAGTTATAAACAAAACATTGTAAAAATATACTTCTTTTTTACTTGTTGTTTACAGGTTATTGTGAAATTGTTCTAATTTTGTGCGCGAAAAGTGTCAAAATATGTGGAAGCAATGTCGGGAGTTTATCATGAAGGTGAATTTTGTAAAAAAAAACAACTTATTTTCCACGATAACTTGTTGTTCATATTTTCTTCACTATCACTTTGTATCGAGATAGAAAAGTTAGTAAACTTAAATCTATAGGAAAAAATAAGTGACGCTTATTATGCTAATTCAAAAGTCAGCTTGCTAAGACAAAAACCTGTCATCGAGACGACACGGATTCAGCTTCTAGAACAGCAGAATAGCTTATTAATGTAATATAACTTGTAAATCTCCCGTGTTCACTCACATCTATGGATATTTCTACTTTCAAGTACATGTGTGTTAAGAATGTGTAAGAAGTTTTTTTTACAGTGTATATGAATAGAAACCTATCAATGCAGCAGATGAAATTGCCCCTTACGTTACTAAAACAATTAAAAGTCAGTATTAATCTAATAAATAAGGTGTTAAAGGAAAGAAAAACTTAGTTATTTCAATATACCGCTGGACAAACTTCTGTCTCAACATTAGGGTGAGGGGTGTATTGTTCCGTGATCGTAGCATAACCAACATTTTATAGCTGGGCAATGCGGCCATATTCAGAAACGTTTTTTGGGGTGACTAGTGCAGTGACTATTAATGTTAAAAGATTGTTAATAACTCGTTAGTACAGCGCTAGACTCTTAAAAAAAGTTTCTGAATACGGCTGCAAGTTTTTAGAAGGCCAAGTCGGGTTTCATTGTTCCGAAATAAAAGATAAGCTAAAGTAATAACAAATGTGTCAGCAAGGTAGTAATGTAATGATCGACAAACTTCGAGGAATGATAATACATTGAAATCCCTCCGCGTTTTGCAATTTCAGACTGTTGAAAGCATAGGAAAATGAACTTTAAAACTCCATGTTTCCAATATCATTAACAATAGAGTTGATGCGGCATCAGCAAGAACTTTAAACCTACTATATCCCAAAATGCATACATATTCCGAACTTATCTGATGGATGCGCAAGAGATTTTCCAAAGGAAGAAAGGATTCCCAGAAGTTCTCGGAAGATGGATCAAAATGAACATGAATAGGATAAGTTTCCAGAAGGTAAAAAATATTTCTTTTGCAGGAAGTCAAAATTTCATTGCCGGACGATAGTTTTTGTATAAATTACGTATTCATCGAATACTTTGTTTATTTTGTTACGAACACAATAAAAAGAATGCCTGTGCTAATTCACCACTTTTCGGTGTTCCAGCGTGACTACCAATTTTTATGTCAAATCAACACAACACACTGTGTTGATTAGATATCAAGTATTTCCATATCGCCATCTTGATCGTCTGCTTTCATAGAAATGGAACATATTCTCAATAAATGGGAATTCTGATCCTTAATTGACAAATGGGAAAGTGATTAAACAATAGGATAAATCGTGTGAGTAACTTTGTTTGTGCTCGGGGTTCAGCAACATATTTTTGATCCCTATACTTTCTGAATCTAATGTTTTTTTGATTCTGTCTGGCGATTTAGCTCCGATGGTAAAAACACTGAACTTCTAACTCAGCAGCCCAAGTCAAAATCTCGCTGCAACTGTAACTTCTTACCTTGCTCCTAGTACCGAAATCAACACCATGTGTTGTGTTGATTTGACAGAAAAAAAAGTGGTAGTCACGCAGAGACACCGAAAAGTGTTGAATTAACTCAGACATTTTTTTACTGTGAATGTGAAAGAATGTCATTGCTCGGTTGGAGGATGGTGATTACGTATATTATCTTTACTCATATATAAATTCGTCTTATTCATGATCATTTTGCCATAATATTTTACTTCAGAAAATCTTTTATATCCTTCTATGAATGCCTTGGGCACCCACTGCACAGTTGTGTAATATGAAATTTTTGGATAAAAGAAGTTTGAAATCGTAGAGGATAACATCCGAATCAGCTCTAATGTTAATGGCATTGGAAATGTAAACTTCTGAAGTTCATTTTCTCACACTTTTGGCAGCCTGTAGTTTCGAAATCGATGGAATTTCCAGATCGGCGACTACGCAATACCCTGTTAGCGGTGGGCATACACAAAAATACTGTTTACTCAAAAATTCTGTTTACGAAAAGTTTTGTGCCGTTCCGTCCCGTCGTTGCTCTAGTAAATTAACCTTCGAGGTTAATAGCTTAAAGCAACGACGGAAAACCGTCGTTGCTCTAGAAACAGCCTAAATATTAATAGAAAACGGACCGCACAGCGACAAGCTTAAAATAACCTAACTGGAACTGAAAATTTTGTCTATTTTGAATTAGAACAGAAAAGTGGACGAACGAGGTAAAATGTTGGTTCTGGCATCTGTATTTACTTCACTATCATTATGTACACCTCAATGTAAACTACGATTTTACTACATAGCTAACTCGGTAGAGATCGATGATTTTTAGATATACGGTGAAGGCACGGGACACACACCAGTGTCGAACAGTTTCACATAAATATAATTAAAATAAGTCCTATGTCACACAAAATGTGTATTTTAAAAAATCTTCAGTTTTCGAAGCGCTTTGATATTTTTTCACCAGCTATCGAAAGTGACATTATATTTATAAAGTATCTGGCTCCCCTGCTTAGCTTATATTTATGCCGGAAATGTTATTTGAAGAGTGTCCTAAAATTGGGTATTTTGGCGGTGCAGGTAGATCCGTTGTGCGGAGCTGCGATGGCGCCGGATGTGTCATATATAGGAGTGTGTGAATTGCGCACGAGTCACTCGCACGTTGAAGTGAAATAGCTGGAAAAGCGAGTCACTAGCACGTTGATACAGTTCTTAAGCGAATAATTAGTGTTTCGATATAGTGTGGAATCTCAGCTAAATATTTTAGTTGGTGTTTGAAACGTGACATTGGTGTAATCATTTGATTACAAAACTGTTATTAGCACGTGAGTGGAGCACACGTGGACTAGTCATTTGTCTTACAGTAATCTGTAGAACTTTCCAGACAAACATTTTTGAAAACTGTTCTTTTAGCAGTGCTAATGAACATTACGTCACTCAATAGTGTAGCATTCAGAGACTGCCTTTATGAAAATAAGTTGTACTGCTAATCATACACATATGAATGGTGAGTTAAACAACATAGATCCAGGAAAAGAGCATGGCGAGGACCCGATAGTTGAGGATCCAGGAGTACAGCATTCACAAGATATTCATCACAGAACAGCAAATCAGGTAATAGAAAACCAGTGTGTAAATATGTTGCATGATACGGGAGACGCTTCGTATGCAGCGACTCCAATGATGACCGATCAAGTAAGTTACGAGAGTCAGGAAAATGTAAAACTGTTGTTAAATGCTCAAACAGAGGCGGTAACGGTACACTCTGGCTCATCTGCACAACAAAGGGTGGAGGCTGAGAACAATGCAGAAAATCTAAATGAATTGCAAGGAATGAGAATATTGGGGAGCGGAGTATTATCTCCACCTCTTTTACAAAATGCTGGGGCACAAAGCGCAAACCAATTACACCTAGAAAATAATAATAGTTCACTGATATCAGCTAGTCCGGCACGGATGGAGGATGCGTTACTATTAATGCAAGCCTTTAATCCACAAACGGCTCACAATTATGAAATTAATCAAAATAGTCAGGCATATATGCATGAGAAAGAACAACTGGCATTACTATAGTAGTGACACACCACTAAAACAAAACCAAAATCACTTAAAACACACATTCCTTATTTTCCTTTTTCGCAAATTATCTTAAATTACTGAACATATGAACGTGGAGGTTAGGTAAAGTTAGGTGCGGTCATGTATCTTTACAAAATATATTTTGACACATATTCACACTTACCTTCAGCACACAGGCGTGTTAACTTTCCCAATTTCCATTAGAAAGTGGTGTACAATTGTTTCGGGGCCTTTTCCTTTCCTTACATAAATACTCTGCTAAATAACCTTCAAAATGAACTTTCCCTCGTCATTTCCATACGATTCAATAACAATAACGCAAGAAATGTCATAATCATCACAAAGACACGCCATTTCAACACTGCCTTACCGCCTTGCAACTGTAACTACGCAAAATAGTTCCTTCCGCCACAACATGCAGTGCGTCCTAAATCATCTTCAAAACACACTAAAACTATATCATTATTCACTTCAAATGTTACCAACATCAATATTTACCTCCCTAATACTCTCAAACATCACACAATTATCTCAATTCCTCCTGTAAATTTCTAAAAATTGGTGCGTCACTACTATAGTTAACCCGAACAATTCATAAGTTTGGCTGGATATAATTTTGTTAAGCTTACAGACCCTGGCCAACCTATGGTAGGTGGTCCGATACTGGTACAAACACTAAGCTTACCTGGAAACGTAGTTCCGTGTAATATTAAGCAATCTTAATACGAAATATGGTAAAATTTTAAGTTAGAAATAATTTATTTTAGTTGTGAAAGATGTAGAGTATGGTAGGAAAGAGTTAAGTATTAGGCCGGAAAGGATAACAGGAAACCAAATAATTGAACCAGCCCCTTAACTGTCCGACCGCAGATACCCTCACCCTAAGACCGGATTTTCATGTACACGCTAGGTGCGTTCTTTGCTTGCGATCTGGCTGAGTAGCCAATTGAAACACGTGTTTAAGTATTTCTAATGGCTATTCATAGAAATTGCAAGCAAAGCACGTGGCTAGCACCTGCATAAAAAGCCGGCCTAATATATAATGCTACTATAGTAATTCTGATGTTCTAATGCACACACATTTTAAGTCTATGTTTTATTTTTACTTGTAATACATTTGTAAATAGATCTATTTGTCTTATAGCAAACTAGGATGAAGAAAATAGTTAATAGAACATCACTGCTTTCAACTTCTACAATTTTGATTTTATATTGTGCTCATTTTATCTTTGTATCGAGTATATGATGACAAAAAGGATTCCGATAACAATTTTTTAATTTAGATCTCGAGACAGAAGTGTTGCCAGATCATATTCAGAAAATGTATCTTCATCCTCATCAAGAAGTTGTAATTTCTTCTTCTGTTGCTCTATTTTCTTCATATTGACCTGCGTTTCTTCTATGTCCAGTTGGTTTTGAAAGAACTTGTCAAGTTTCTTAACTCTGTTTCTAGTAAGTTCCAAATCTTGTCGAATTTCTTCGAGGTGAATCTGAAGTTTGTCATGTTCGCTTATAGTAGCTCCAAGATTCTTGATATCTATATCTTTAGTGAGTTCGTACAGTCCGTGTGCAATCTGCAATTTTTCACATAATTGTCGAATGCTTGAGTTGTACTTTTTATTGTCACGCTTAATGCAGAAAAGCATGCGATAACAAAGACAACATATAATGATATAAAGACCATGCACAACTACGGCAAACGCTTCGACTGGTATTTCATACAGCCATTGTATTACTCTAAGAACTTTTTCTTTGAAATAGCCTACAAAAACATGAAAGTTTTCCGAATAATTAACTATTATGTAGTTTTCACGTGCTGCTGTCCATAATTCTGTTAGATTATAGAACCAATCTTGATAGATCAGTCTCCATGTTTTGTTTGGAAGAAATGATGTGTTCTCAGGAACTGCTGGAAACAGTGAAGGAGTTACGACTGTGTTCTCTTTCAAGACAGATAAGGTTGTTTCCTCTTTCAAGATAGGTGAGACTTTTTCTTCTTTCACGATAGGTAAGATTGTTCCCTCTGTCAAGACAGGATTTTGCATTCCTTGGTACAATGAAACAAAAAATAAGAGAAATATAATCATATTGAGTATTATAATATTTACTTTTTTTTTTACAAGATTTTATTTATAGACAACTTTAAGTAAACATTGCAAAAGAGCTTGATACCATAGTAATGTATCTTCCTTTTTCATTGTTGTAAAATCTACCGAAGTGTTAATGCTTTAAGTTGCTTAAAAACGATTTTTATTGAACTATAACTATTAGTATGCTGAATTTCATTCGAATTTTCAAATTTCTTGCATGAAAGTTCTTCATAAATTGAGGCGGTCAACATAAAAAGGGCACATAGATAGATGTGCCCTTTTTACGCATAATGAATGCACAGTTCTCTCCACCATATTGTCTAGTATAATATGATGAATTTTCAGCGAGATTTCTTGAAGAATGACGTTGGTACATTTGTTCAAAATTTGCATATGCTGTGCGAAATCCTAAAACTGATGTGTATGCCTTTTGTGAGGAGAACAAAAACAAACTAAATCCAGTGGCGGCCGATGATTGTCTTCACTGGGTGTTGCACTCAGGCTTATCGCCAGCCATAAAGAGTAGGGGACCACGAAAATTTTACGGAAGGACTTGGGCTTACGAAACATACATAAAATTTACGGGGGCTCGATCCCCATGACTGCGGGCCTGGACTTTCACTATGTGTGAGCGGATTGGGTAGCTAATAAGCCACAATCAGTAAACGTAGAGTTAAATTATGTAACGTATACATAAAAGGAGAAGTGGCCAGATTTTCAAATAAAGGGACGTTAGTCAATTAATTACGATTTTGAGAAAACTTAGAAAAATGTCGTAGCTATAGTTTGACGGTAGAATTTGATAGTTTGTCACAGTTTTTCGTGGCTAGAAATTCGTGTGACTATTATTGGTATTGTTAATATTAGTTTTAGAAGCTTTGAAGATTCACTAAACGTTTTCTTTAAGCTATTTTGAAGCATAAAATCGAACAAGCCCACAGCTCCTGACAGTGATCGAAATTCTTCTGCCGAGTAGATTGAAAACAGTTCGTGACGACAAAGCTTTCCTTTGTTAAGAAGTGTGTAAATTAAACAATTTCTCCACAGTTTGTTTTGGAAAATTCCAAAAGTAGCTCAGAAATTTCTCTGGAGTAAACAGCGTGGCTGCTATAACGTGCCATGTGAATGTAAGGGGGATTTTGCTTCGCAAGTAATCACATCGCATACTTCCTTTGCTTCCCTTACCCATTCCATTCTTTCACTCTTTCTTCTTTTTGATATTGCCTGTTGTTTCACTCGAATCATCAAGCTAGTCTTGTTGTACGTCTAATAGGCCTATTTGTTTCAAAGTTGAAAATAGCGTTTTGTGCCAAGGAAGAGTCAGTTCCTCGGTTTTGAATAGCGTTTTGTGCCAAGGAAGAGTCAGTTCCTCGGTTTTGAAGTTGATTAAATAAAATTTCAACAAGATGCAATATTTTATTTTAAAAAAAAAAAAAAAAAAAACAGAAATTAAAATGGCCGCTAATAAGTGCTTTCTTGAGTACTTTAGTCTAATGGATTGTGTTTGGATTTTTCTCATCCTCCATCTTCACTATCTTAATCATGCACTGAATAATATCCTTTTTATGTTCAAAGACAGTATTTACGCTTCTGGACAGGAAATTCTACGAATATTACTAGCTTGGAGTAACCGTTTCGTAACGAGTGAATCTAAAACTGCGACTTACTGGGACTACTAGAAAAAAAAGTACACACGCCTTGCAAATTTGAGGAAAAATTTATTTTTATTTATAGAAGCAGCTTTCCTCATAAAAAGATTCAGTTGATGAGCGGGTATATACACAGCATTTGGAATGGGACGATACAATGCCATAGCTTTAAAATTATGATTTCACGATTAAAGTAACATGACTCGCCCGCAATGACCTCTATTTAAAAGCGGCACTGGACTGACTGCTGATGCTGCAAGAAATTTCATGAATATATGAAGCCAGGAAGCGAACAGAACAAACACTTAATCTCGTTTGTCCACTTTCAGTCTAAACCAGTATAGACCAAATTTTCAGTTCTAACTTAGCTTTATACGCTTGATATCGCTGTGTGGCCCGTTTTTAATTAATGTCTTAATTCTTACAAGAAACGTAAATATTATTTGCAGTATTTTCTATTACATACAGAACACAGGAATTAAAACTTAAATTAAAAAAACGGGCAGCACAGTGATAAGAGGCGTATAAAATTGAGTTAGAACTGAAAATTTGATCCACATTGGATTAGACTGGAAGTGAACTTACGAGTTTAAATATTTGTTGTGGCGTCTATCTTTCGACACTAAGCAGTCACTCCAGTATCGTTACGTACAGCTCGTGTCGCGCGTGAGACGTAGCATTTTGTGGCATCATTGCTGTTCAAAAGCAGGTAGGAACAAAATAATCACTAGTGTTGAATCAAGAAAACAAAACGGACGAATACACACATAGACACGCTCTCTCTCACACACATACACACAGAGGGGGATGGAGAGAGAGACTGCGAGTAAATGAAAGGATACTAGCAGATGGCTTCTGCAGCTTGGGCGGTGGTCATGCGCGCCAAAACTGTCACCTTTTGGATGCAATGAAAAGCTAAGGAGGGGAGAAAAGAGTATAAAATCTCGTTTCTTGCTTGGTCACTGGAACCCCCAATCCCTGTGATAATTGCTATTAGAAATATCACTCGAACATGCAGCAGAGGGAGAGCCTCTGTAGCGAATTGGGCATTAAAAACCTTGCGGGCAAATTACAACACCAAGATTAAACTGTAAACTTGTGAAGTATCTTTTCCTCTTCCTAAACGGAAACTATGTGTTTTTTGAACACCGAGGGGTAGAATATTATTACATATTCTATATTTTAGAGTGATTGAAATAAAAATTAAATAACTTAAGAAAATAGGTGTTGCTCAACAAGGCAACATTGATAAACACCGCCTCTGTCTAAAACACAACTCAAACGATCCATCCCGTCCAATCTTCGCAAATGAACAATGAACAAAATAAAATAGTTAATAAGCATTAAAATCCAAAGAAGAGCTTTCATATTATGTGATATAATTTATCATTCTCAGAACGTTCCAATGCCCAAATTACATGTAAACATTCAATTCTATAAGATAATGCTTCGGCTATACAGTTTTAACAGTCAGGTGTTTAATGAAGACTCCAGTTATTGCTATTGTTTTACTGAGTTAACGAAAAAAAGAATCCCAATTCAGTAGTGTCGTTTTTGTACGATTGCATATAGAAATTTCCTAGTGTCCACCATAATATTTTTCTCTGATGCGGCCGGATTACAAAACCGAAACCATACGGTAACTAGGTTTACTGCTTGATTTGCAAAAGTACATGTGGTCACAGCTTAATCTCACAGTGTGACCAGAACTTTGGACTTATAAGACGGAAAATTAAACAGAAAGAAGTGATCAACAATATTAAACCATATCTGAATGCAATGGTGATGTACCTTAGAAACAAGGGTTCCGATCCCAGGGGGGCTGAGGAGACAGGGCTCCCCAAGATTGAAGTAGGCCCCCATGCTAAGTTGAAGTCGGTTTTCCTATTTCTACAGTACATGGTCATTCGTTTTCTCCTTCTACTAATGCGTATCTCCCTTTGGCAAATTATTTCATTGATAAATCCCTCCCTGAAATTCGTGTGCTACAGCACTTATATAAATTAAACGTATAACACACCCCTCCCCTGGCTAAAGGAGTTAATTCGTGCATTGCTTGTGTTGTTTCCGGAGTTTCGTGCATAAAATCGATAAAGCCCATTTAGTGAAAAAAAGGAAATAAATAATGATAGACAAAAAAAAAAAAAAAAAAAAAGGAAACGTCATTTTCTGCCGTTTAAGGATCATTCATCTTGATTTTGTCATATAGAAACATAATTTAAGAAAAAGAAAAAAATATATACAAAAAATATAAGCGACAAGAAGAACTGACACAAAAGTAGGAGTAGATTTGCACTAGGAAATATATCCATCAAACTGATGTTTGGATGCAATTATTGTTTACTGTTGAATGTTGATACCGTAATTTTGAGTTTCTAAAAGAACATATAGATAGGGAAACGATATAGATGAGAGAGAAGCTTCTTGAACCATGCCTGTCGCGATCGAGAACCGCGAATTAAAAGTGAAACAATATTTGTCCAATAAAGCGTAAGTCGGTGAGCGATTATAAATAATTTTACAATCGCCTTCTGAATTGTTTGGGCTACTCAAAGTCGAAGGAAACAAAGACCGGTGTTGTCATGTGGAGGGAAATTTCCCGGAAAACGGGAAATTCTGCTACATCAAGGGAAAAAAGGGGGATGTATGAAAAGGCCTAAAATCGGGAAATTTTATTCAACCTTATACTTCAAAAATAGACAAGTAGATAGTGAAGAAAAATTGTTTTCTTGGCTATGCTGTATTTTTTATACTCTAAAATTATCGTAGAACGTGGTTTGCACCTTTGCGTATGAATGTTTGTTCGTAGGCCTATACATCTGTCTCATTGCTCTATTTGTCTCTCTGTAAATGAAATCTATACTCTTTTATTGTTGAGACAAGCATGACGTAATTAATTTCTTTTGTTGTTCTTCGGCATACAAATTTAGCGTTGTTTTTACTCTTAACACCCATTGCCTCTCTTACTCACAAGGAGAGATAGTCCTTTCAATGGTAAAATTTATTTGCGAGTCATATTTTTTCTAACAAAAGTTCATGACCTGAGAGTTAATTTGCAAAGCACTTAAATGTATTTCTTCGCCGTTGGCGAGAAAATCGGCTTTGAAATATTCGGACTTCATTATGATTTTCACAAACAAATTTATATTTTAAGAATGTTATTATTTTCCCATAATGTTTACCGATTATATTTGACGTAAGAGTATGAACGATACATAATAATACGTTTAACATAAAGAAAACTCCATATGGCTTACGCCGAGTACTTCAAATATTGTTGAGCACAAAATCGCACATATCAGAAAGTACCAAGTTAACAAGTGATGTATGGTACAGTCTGAAGAAGGTGGTATACTTCCGAAACTGTTACGCTTTAGTCTCTTTTTGTGGTTATTAAAGTATAATCATACTTGTTATAATTCTATGAGTGCGTTTGTGTGTATGTTTCTTTATTCTTTTCACATTCACTTCATTGCATCGGAATTCTATATTCTTGGTCAGTTGTAGTCGCCGTTGACGATAATTCCGCATCGGTTTATTTCAGTGCCGTGCCGCAGTTATTAAATATGGATAGCGAGGAGTTTAGCGATAACGAATGTAGTACATTAACTTCTCTTAGAAAAAAATAATTATTTAGATAGAAAATCATTGGAGATAGGGAAAAAATGAGAAGTGGTATTCCCTTCTCGAATTTCCTGGTTGGTCACAGCAGTGTGCAAATTAAACTTTTTAGTCAGGGGGGGATAAAACATAACGCACGGATTTCAAAAGGTAATATTATATGTATATGTAATATATATAAATCACAGCCATATTCAATCCACTACTGGATGAGGAGGGACGAATTGGTCTACTGCTCGCACGCTGACCAGACGTGTTGGGAGAGAAAGGCCGAAGCTCTCAACTGTGATCGTCACTGTCTTTTATCCACAGCAGCTCCCCAATTGCATCACCATGCTGGGTGGGCAGTGGGCACCCTTCTAGACCCTCTCGCTTTGGAAAAAAATCTCTGGGCAGAGCCGGGAATCGAACCCAGAACCACATCATCAGCAGTCAGCGACGGTAATCACTAGACCAGTGGAAAGAGAGTCCCATTTTGCAATAGGAGGTTACCAAATCAAATCAATCATACTAAATCTTTCACATTAAGCTATTTCATAAACATCACAAAAGAAATGACTTCCGAACAGGCTTCTTAACTGCCAGTAAAAGTTCATATACCCTTGTATTACTAGAAAAATAACTGCAAACAAAAAATAAAAAAGCACAAATTTTATATCTTTATTTTAATCAGTGTGGTAGCGATAGGCCATGCCATTTTTTACTTGATTCGGGGAGTCAACATCGTTATTATTAATGTTGTACTGAAAGCTGTCTTTCAACTAACATTACTCCTTCTCCATTCAGCACTCTCCTTTTTATCCTCAGCATAGATTTATCTTCCTTAATATTGTCTAGGTATTGGATTCGTCTCGTTCCTCGTTTTTCCTTATCATACTTTTATTTATATCCCTTAATGTTCAATCTCTATACAGCTAATGCTCTAACCAGTTTCTCTTTCTTTATCGCCTCCAGTATTGTTACTTTCTTCAGCACTTCCGCACTCAGCATCTTCTGGCTTGATCCATTCTGCTTCATGTCTATGTTTCGTTGTTGATGTTATTTTTTCGTATTTCATATTCTCACTTATAATAATATTTGACAGATACTTGAAACCGGATAGGTGTTCTACTTTTTCGCTTCCATTGTTGTTGATATTTGCTATGGACCCATTTGTTCCTATTACAATTCTTTTAGTTTTCTTTGCGTTTATTTTCAATCCATGTTCTTCACAGCCTCTCTGCAGCTGAAATTCTTAAAAATTGAAAATAAAAATGGCAATAAATTCTTTGTTATTGCTCTAACATCATTGCTATAAATCAAATGTAAAATAAGATTGAGTATTTTTGATGTCACAACTGTTCCACTGACACATGATTGTTCTGCAACAATAAACAGCTGTTACTAAGAAATATCTTTAGTTTTTTAACTTTCGGTACGGTTCTGCTTGTGACAAAACATCTTGAATTGTCAGGAGAGTTCTTTCCCAGGTCTCTCTGATGATTTGCCATAACGACAGATCACCATGAGAGACCAGGGGTTATTCCGCTGACAATTCAAGATGTATCCTATATGCTCCTAAAGAGGATTCGGACGCGAGAGATACCGACATTGAAACTCCAGTCGGTATCGTCTTTGACATTTAAAATTTCTGCACTTAACTAGGTCTGTGACATTGCATCGAGGGCAACCGCGGGAAGGGAGTCATCGCCTTTGGAATAAAACCTGCCGGAAGAAATCTCAAAGGAATTAGATTTCTTATCCCGATGTAATGAGACCTTAGGCGATGAGGGCCTATTGTACATCAATACACTACGGTCCATTCTAGAAAAGAATGAAATTGTCTCATTCGTGATATTGTATTGAATGGACTGTGGTACAAGCATCTCACTTGGCCCGGCAAAACTCTAGTATGATGCATCTGAAGTTAAGAATCGCAGAAGTGTCAGTCCCCTTAGCAAGCAAGTTTCTCGGATCGTATTTCATGCGTAACATAACAGTGATTTATTCATTAAAAAATAGAAGCATATTCCATAAATCAAACCCAGGAAGAAATCCATTTCCTATTACATAGATTGACTAACTATATTATATCTCATGGTAAGTACAAATACAGCGATTATTATCACCAAGCTCCGAATTTTTGTAGGTTCCAAAAAACTCAAATTAGGTTTTATTGTTTGTTCTAGGATTTCAAACAAAGTCATATTTTAGGATTTTAGAAGGTTTTTAGCGTATTGCAGCGTAGTATTTTGTTTAAAGTTCCGTAGTAGTTAGTTCGATATAATTGCCGTATCGAGATACGAAAATACAATCCGCAGGCGTCGAGTGGTGTAAAAGCTTTAGACAGATAAAAAAATCACTTTAAAGTTTCTACACAGTAGCGAAAATGCTTTCTTGGAGTGTTCGAATAAACCTTCATAGCATTTGAACATATCTGAGGAAAAACAGTATGCGAATTAAACTTTTTAGCCAGGGGGGAATAAAACATAACGTACGGATTTTAAACATAACGTACGTACAGCTCTCAACTGTAATCGCCACTGTCTTTTATTCACAGCAGCTCACCAATTGCATCACCATGCTGGGTGGGCAGTGGCAAGGCCACCTTGATAATAAGGCCTAACGGATCAAAAATGACGTCACCATCAGAAGGCCATGCAGAGTTCCATTGGATAAATTTTAGTAATTTGTTCACGCATTTTCTGTTGAAATGTAAAGCTAAATATGTCACATACATATCAAGATACTTAGAAATAAAACCCGTATATGTTAAATGATAGTTTCTCTACTGCAATGTTACACAACTGTCATAAATTTATGTAATCATATCAGTTTAATAAATTTCTGAACGTTTAAGGATTAAGTAGTAGTAGCATCAAGTTAAAGTTTTCTATTGATAGACTTTATATTTATTAAGATCTGTTTCCAATCAAATTATGAAAGCAATTTCAATAGTAATACTACTTCTAAAAGTTTTATTCATTAATTACTGTAGGACTTATTTAAATTAAGCTTACAATTTATACGGGGTTCTAGAGGCAGAAAAATAGTAATTAAGATATAGTTGACTACGATGTTGTAGCAGATGTGGCAAAATGCTCCAGAAAGATAACATTACGTCACTAAATAGGTTGGACTCTAGGTCTCTCCCGCATCATTCTGTCACTTACCATATTTTTGGTTAGGTTCATATAATAGTTTTGGTAGAAACGTAAAATAGACCTAGTTGCTTCAAGTTCACTTTCTTGCCTTTATGTTAGGCATGGGGGAAGTTGGGTTAAGGTAGGTCATTATGCCATTCGGGAAAGTACCTAGAGTTCGTTCTAATAAAACGTACATATAAAACAACAGTAAAATTCAAATCGAAATTATTTGGTAAACAAAAGATAGTAAACCTAATTCTTTATAAGACAGTAAATTATCTACTTTTAATTACTTAGAAAATTTTAAACTTTCGGTTAAGGCTACTTAATTGAGTTACTTTCAGCTGTCTTTAGGTTTACTTGATATTAAGTTAGGTTAAATTGTGTTATGTTTTTACAGTATGTTCCTCAATTAGAGAGAATCATGAAACTTATAATGTAGGGATACCTTTTCCTTTTCGGGTTATAAGTATTCCACAATTACGACTCCTTTCTGCAAGTAACGGTAATCTGATTTTGTTGCAGCATTTGTCACAAAATCGATTCACCGTTACGTAGAACAATGAGTCGTAACTGTGAAATGCCTATAATCCTAAAAGGAAAGAAGGTTAGACGTGCATTAAAATTCTCATCATTCATCGAACTTCAGCGCGTGTAAAGACTCCAGAGTTTATGTAGTTTCCTAACTGAAGACGCTTTTTCCTTGATTTTAATTATCCTTTTTGTCACCATCACTTATTGCCGATTACAAACTTGCTCCGATTGTGAAAATGTTACATTTAGTACACTTTGTACTTGTTCACTGTATTACTAAGGACTCATTTTCATGAAAGCTTGCGTTGCTTCCGATTTGGGTGAGTAGCCAAATGAAACACGTGTTTTAAGACCCCCTATTACGTGTAACACGTATTTCAATTGGTTATTCACCCAAATCGCAATCAACATAAGCTTTCATGAAAATGAGACCTAATTCCCAAAATGAGCCCTATACTTGTATTGACTGGTTGAAATGGCCCATTTGGCCGGAACCATTCCTCGTAAAGAGCCGAATAAAATAACATAGAATAGGGAAGTGAATCGTAACTATAAATCATGTAACGTTAATCTGTATTTGTTCCCACATTGCCTAAAACAGCGAAGGTTAGGTTTTTGTTAGTTTATCTAAACTAAAATTAATTAAGTTGTCATTTCCTGAGTTTATGATTTAATTCGTTATGAATCGGATCAAAAGCATTTTTGTTTTCGTCAGTCGGGGGAGCATGTAAAGTCCACCCTTAACATTACGTATATTGCCCAAACATACTTGAGAACTATACGTTCAACACAAATAATTATTTGCGTTAAAGGACTGACTGTGAGCGTAGACTTGCATGTTGCAATGACTGCAACGATCCAAATTGACCACATTGAACGGGAATTATTTAGAATAGTTTTTTCGTTTATACATCACTAACTTCAGGTTTTGTAAAATTAGGTTAAATTATCTTACAGATACTAGCTAAATTTATGCTTATGTAAGAGAAACTCGAACTGAACTGTTAGGTGCAAGCTATACTCAAACCATGTATTATATTGCGAACTGTGTTTCTTAGTGGCCGGTATAAAAATGTCTAAAGGCAATAAATAAAATTCAAATGTATTTATTTGTGGAATTTACACCATTACACGAACTCAAAACTACTAATGCAGTCATCAGTAACTACTCGTATATATGATGAGATGATTTTCATGTTTTAGCCATTAAATGAAAAAGAGTGATCTGTTGTTATTCATTCTAATTTGTCCAATGTCACCTACCGAGCGGCCGTGGCTATGATAGAGCGTTGGCTTAGCATTCGGGAGGTCGTGGGTTCAATCCCAGTGACCGACCATGCTGTTGATGGTTTTCCAGGGCTTTTCCTCAATCGTACCAGGTAAATGCCGGAATGGTACCTTCAAATTTGGCCCTGGCTGACATTTTCCCGCATACTTTCCCCTCCCCTATCCCGGCCTGAAGCTTAAATACCTAAAGGCCATAAATAAAATTCGATTCCAATCTTACCTCTATACAAGCAGAATACTCCAACCATGATTTCCACCAGCTACTGAAAACTCTCCACGTCGTGCAATTTTGCTTTATATCTCTCATTTGAATGGACAATTATTTTTAACATTCGATTTTAAAGAATTCACTAGTGTTGCCCACGAGACGAGACAGAGAAATATTCATGGAAAATGAGACGAGACAGAACTCTAGTAACATACAATATACAGATTATCGAGGCGAGATATTCTGGACAAGACATTTTTCAAGACCAGACAACCTAAATCTCGTCTCGTGGGCAACACTAGAATTCAAAAATACAAAGTCTTAGAAACAATTATTTTTCTGCAAATTGAAAATGAGGCAAACACAGCGGGGAGGGGATTCAAATTTTAAATGTTCAATATTGATAAGTTTAAACAGAAGAAATCTAAGTTATTTGTTCAGTTGACCCGTAGTCGTTTTTAGAAACTATTTTTATTAAAAAAACAAAACAAAACAAAACAAAACAAAATTATACTTGTTTGTAGTTTGAAAAACATTTGAAGATTTGACGAAAAATGTACCGGTACGTTCTGAAAACTTATATTTCATTACATGATATTAAAGATAGTAAGGCAGTTGTTTCGGAAACAGTGTCTAACTGAAAACAGCAAAATGGGACATTTTACTGTTGAAACCCCGTAAGCTTTAAAACATAACAATAACCCTAGACCATGTGCAATAACTAATCTTGCTTTAGGAGAAAGAACCACCTACCAGCGAAGTCAGCAAATACGTGTAGTAATTGGTAGTCATTCCTACTTCTTTGGCCTGTTTCAGAACATCATAAACTCGTTCAGTGTTGCAATCCAACAAGATGTGAGACTCTCCGGAACTTTTAATCTCTTTTAACATTGGTCTGAAGAAAATAATAATAAAAAAAGATGATAACAATTAGAAATACAGTAATGTACATTTACATTACATACACCAAGGAAAACGATGGATAAATTGTGTTCCCTGTTTGTTGGCATGGAAACCTTGCGTAAACAAAACGCTAAATCTTTTGTTTCTGAGTAAAGAGAGACCAACAATTTTGTTAACTGTCCACGTGTAGTAGTTGTATTGAATGTCCTGATATTAACCTACGTCATTTGTGAAGTTGTCACCTCACATTTGGCTTTGAAGTTTGTGGCCATACTACAGGTCACACAGAAAAACTAAAAAAAGAACCGCATCTTCTAAGGAAGGAAAAAAAAACATTAATTCTAACATAATACAAATTATAATTTCTCTAATGTGTGCAATGCCTGTAAACTATTTTTTGGAGTATGAGCAATATTTTAAAATGGGGAAATTGTGAATTGATGTTCAAGTCTACATTTCATCAACGAAAACACTGAACATTGAGTTGTTTTTAGTTAAAATCATTAATTAGTTGCCAACAAACGTTGAAACATTTTCCTTTTCAAAATAAAGGATGCTCTGTCTCTACGTAGAAGGTTTTGAAAAGGCGGCATTTCCCGAAGGAACTACTCATAAATCACGAAGCAAATATTAGTAATGTTAAGGGTACTCATTTTTACCAACCATCAATTTTTAATATTTTCCCAAATATTTCAAAATCTATTTGAAGACCTGAGTTGAAAAACATCCCAAGTCCACTTTTTTTTTGGTATTTGCATTTTTTCTGTTCGTCGGTATCTATGTTCCAAGGGCTATCCACTCGCATAAATATTACATCCTAATCCCACCACAGAAACTCTTTTTAATACAAAATAATTTCCGCTGAATAGGATAACATACAAGGACCTTGGACAGTTGAAAAATATACTCTGGTGGACTTAGGATGTTTTCCAATTCAGGTCCTCAATTGCTGTATCATAAATTTTTGGAACATAGTTTACTAATTCTTACAAGGTCCTACCTAAAATGGTATTATGGATTCAGAGACTCGCTTTGCTTCGCTGGGGGCTGTGCCCCCTTTATCGTAAACAGATATTCTCTCGCCGACTTCATGCTACAAATATACCACCCAGCGGGGGTCACTATTTTTGTGACCTACCATACGAATTTTCGTTTGTCTAGCCTTAGTGTTTTAAAAAATGTTTTCGGACGGCCATTTTGGATTAAAGATGGCGACTTTTTAATGTTTTATTATATTGTCGTGACTTACACGTGAAGACACAACTAAAACTAAAATTTCATTTCTCTAGCTCAAACGGTGTCAAAAATGATTTTTGGGCGGCCATTCTGAATTGAAGATGGCGACTTTCCCAAAACATTTTATTATTTTCCTAAACTACTAATTATGTTACACCTTTTTGCTAGATTTCGTGCTTCTACCTCAAAGGTTGTGGAAAATGAAATTTTAAGTCCGCCATTTTGGATCCAAGATGGCGTCTTTAGGTAATCTGTGTATTATTATATTAGCCTACAATTGATAATGTACCTTTATACCAAATTTCATTTCAATAGCCCCGGTAGTTTAGGCTCTGAATTCTATACAACAATGGGTTTGGGCGGCCATTTTGAATCCAATATGGTGAATTTTAGAAAAATTGAAAATATTTTCCTTACCTACTAGCGATAATGTACCTCCACACCTAATTTAAATTCAATAGCCCCAGCCGTTTAGCCTCCCTATTCTATACAACAATGGGTTTGGCGGCCATTTTTTCAAAATGTCGGATTTTCCCCTTTACTTACTCATGGTCCTACACCTTTATACCAAATTTGGTGTTTCTAGCTCCAGTAGTTCGGCCTGTGAATTTTGATGATCAGTGAGTGAGTCAGTGACCATGGGGCTATATAGTATATAGATATTAGCAATTGTTGAGTAACGCGTTATCAAATATTATGACGTCATAATGTAATTAAAGGCCGAGTACTCATCAAGGATGTTTTGGTACGCATTAATGGACATATCTCGAGTCGCTAACCATTGTGTTTCATCACTAATATGTAAGTACTAGGGAACTATGTTTAAACATTTTTGATAGTATTCTTAGATTTTGAAATATTAAGAAAAAATATTTAAAAACTAAGGACGGGCGCAAGGAGGATCCTTAATGTAAAAATCTGAAGCAAAACACTAATTGTTGACGAGTGTTTGTATACAGATTTAGGTCTAAAAATGTTGTCGGAACAATTTCTTGCAAAATATTTGAAGTTGTAAAACAAATAACTAACCTTGCTTTGGTTTTTGATTCATCTTTGTGTAATCTCTACGCCTCCAGAGAAGGCGCAAAACAGTCAATAGTGACAGACCTTTAACGGTAAAGCTTATAAAAAGTTTAAAAAAAGTTTAACTAATCTAAAACACTACGAAAACAATCTCCTGAACCCCTTTTCGAACCAGGCCTCCGTTGCCTGAACAACACTGACCCGTTTTCCTTGTCAAGCCTGTTGACATTGACACGAAACGTCATCAAACAACCACGGTAGTCAACTTGGGGTAGTATATAAACAGACACGAATGTTCTCATTTCTTAATTCCTGTTTTCATCAAAATGAAAAACGTAAAAAATTACCGGAGATAGAGGAAACCTAATGCAGACTTAAAACTATCCCCCAGTAGTGGCGATAGTCCAAGCTAAATTACGTATATTACAATTAATTTTATCTTAACTCTCCACGGGTGCTGTAATTTGTTTATTTGGAGTTGCGTTACCTTTCTATTTGTCGTGTCGCATGTTCATTAACTTGAGGTGACTATCTGGTTCAAATTTTGTGATCAATTGAACTTCCCACTTCCTTCCCACTGTGCAATCAACTTGAAACTTTGTACCCTTGTTTGTGTCCAATAACATGACACAAATCTTACTTACTTACTTACTCTATGGTTTACGGACCTAGCAAGTTCATCGCTGCAGTAACAAACGTTCGCCGTAGTATTTTATCTTGAGCAAATTCAAGCCAGTTTGCATCACAAACACCTAATTCTCGAAGATCCCTTCTAATATTGTCCTCTGGACATTGTCTCGATCTTCCCAATGGTATTAAATACTTTGAATTTTGTAATGCAAGATGGCTGCAACGCCATTTTGAAAATCTCATATTTTCGCTAGACTCCTTGAAGTTCCGCAACCCATTAAACACTTTTGCTTTCTGGGATTGCCTACATTATAGGGGAAAATAAAATTTCACATAGACGTATAGGCGTGTGCAGTTTTTCGATATATCGACATCGATTGAAATTTCGAAAAATATGCAAACAAGATATATAAAAAATCGATATTCGAATATCGATACAGAACGATTTTTTCGATTTCACCCCTATTTGATTTATACGATTTTCAATATGAACGGAACTATATTCTATTTCTAACGGATTTTCGATTTGAACGATATATCGTTTTTTTTTCGATTTGTTAGCAGTATCGAAGACTCGGAAATACCACCACTTCATAGTCTTTAATAGGATATTGTATCAAAAATTGATTAAACTAAAAAGAGGTAAAGAAAATAAATAAAAAAAACAGTCCTTTTGAAAATGCGTTGAAAAGTACAATATAATTTGTAGCTATTTATAACTTGTAAAAATTATACTTGTATGACTAAAAATAAAACCATAGTGTGAGTAATTACGTGTATTGTGGAGATAGACTGTTTCCATAAATTTCCTTTATTTATTAGGTCACTGGTAAATAATTTCTCTAGCAATAATACAGTCATTAGCAATGACCGAAAGTGGACATATGTATGTTTCAATCTTAAAGTTGGAAAAGCAAAGAATAAAAACAAGTTACAATGTATTTGAACTTACCCAAAATCATCTTGGTCAAGTTGGCGCACGGTAATACGTGGTCCATATTCTTTCAGAACTTCTTGAAGACGAATTAATCCTTCGTCATCTTCGTAGATAAGGGTGAAAGACTCCCAATGTGTTTCACGAACTAGATCAGCGTACGCCTGAAATATATACGTATATGTATTCTATAATTGTCACGTTGCTTTATATACGAAAAATTACACACAATTTAGGGAAGATATCACTAATTTATTTTTATATAATGTCTTTAAAAGTTACAAAATACGTTCTAGAGTGTCTTATCCACAATTATTAACGATTAACTTTTGTTATAATTTCTTGTATTATTATGTATTATAACATGGTTAGGAGACATTGTTTTCTGACATGGCTTGAGCGAAAATGTTCAGAATACTGCGAAATACGTACAACACATTTTCGACAGTGAACAAACTCAGATACTTGTGGATTTGCAATTATTTTAATGTAAACAGTTTCTTGTAAAAATATACATAACAGCTGTGAAAAGTTGAAGCACTGACCTACTATATTCGCAAAAAATGCTATTATATCTAGCAAGTAAAAACCTTCAGTGTATACACCAATTGAACAGATATCATCCATTTTTTAGTTTTCCTTAAGCGACTATGTAGTGCAGTCTAATTAGACTTGAACCTGCCCCATTTCTTTGTGAAATAACAGGAGAAATGAAACTCAAATGAATACTAATCCATATCGATAGGGCACTCAACCGAGGAACAATTTCTATGCATTTGGGCTTCATTTCCTTCGTTATTTCGAAACTAAATGGCAGACTTCAAGATGGTGGCCATGAAGAACATACCCTTCAACAGGTAGCGCCTTTCACCCAGTACCCATTACTGTATATTTACCTTTTTATTTCTTTCAGTAGTTTAAGAACTATTTCCACACATTTTGATCACTTTCCACAGACAGAATTTTACTTTCACATCATCGATACCTCCTAATGCAATTGTGCTCGAGTGATCAAAAATTTACTTGGGATCATTCTAATCATGACGGAAGAAAAAAATATATAATTCTTTCTCTCTGCCTCATCAGTATGTTTGTTTGTGAGAATAGGTCATTTCTTCAGTGAATACCTTAACACAGATGAGTAAAAACAGATTTTTTTTTTTTTTGGACAAAAGGCAGCTATACAACATCATTCTTGTTTTTATACAAAAGCTTGGTTTCTGTTATCTTTGTTTAACACAGCATTACATCACTTACCTTAGACAAATATGAAGGATGCGGATACAGATTTACGTGACAATTGGGTCTGTCTGAATTTAAATCCCAGCTGGTTTCAATGTGAGGAACGGTCACATTGTCACAGATTGAATGGACTCTACTTGATGTTTGTCCCGATTGAGGTCCAAAGATAGCGGCTACTCCCGTTCTAAGTTGATTGCATGCTATCAAGAGAAGAAAGCATATGAGTGTTATACACTTCCCAAGCGGGGGTTTGGTTTATACGTGTTCAACTTGGTCACAACCGCTTTTCGTGAATCGAAGCCGGTTTCTTTGAACACCAAAAAGAAGCAGAGGAAATTATCTTTACAACAAATAGTAAAAGTTGGGCGTTGTTTAAATTTTTCGAGCTGGTTGTATGCTATACCCTGATAGGGCATCTATTTATGGAAATGCATGTAACTAGTTGCAAATATGTTAACCAGGGTTTAGATATACATATAAAGAAAATAGGTTAGGTTCCATCCTGGATAGCAGTAATTTTAGTAGATTCTTTCTTTCGACCAAAATTATTTCTCCTGTTTGTACTCATATTTCCTAGGTTTTATCAGTGACGCGGCACTTAGTCATCAAGACTAAATATTAATAAACTGAAGTGATTTCCAACAAACATACTAAGCTTATTATCGTGATCTCTGAACCTGAAAAACTAAAGATAAGGTAAACAGTAAAGTGAAGTACGTTGATATATCTTTTATGTGCGTATCTACATTTGTTAACTGCTGTTTTTGTTTTCCATTATACGTATCGTTACAAAACATCATCATATTATAAGTTTTAAAGCTTCTTGTATAACATAATAACAAAATATATGATAAAAATAATATTAATTCGTAAATTCTTGATTATTTACAACTTAAAGAAGTGTCGGGCAGTTATTCTGCAACTGCTGCCATCTATTGATGAAGTTTACTTAAGCTCCGTGTATGTTCGAGAAAATACAGTAATTGAATATTAACTCAATTTTGTTTCCAAATACTGCTAAGAAATGTTTTTTCTTGTAAAATAATTCTGTTTTCCTTTAATTATGTCGTAAAACATTGTTTTGCAGCTCTTTCAAATCCATTTTTAGCATCTCATGATTTGGCTCACAGTCTTGGTTTATGGCCAGTCGCTGTTTTAGTTTCACAGAACATATTTTTTTTGTTTTATTTATAACAAGAAAATTCGTTCTTCCACTCGCTCTATAAAGAATTCTAATTATAATATCTTCTTTTCTTTAGTCTTTTGTTTGTTTCTCTTGCTCTTTTCTTCCATTCGCAAGAATGCCATTTAATTTAGGAACCGCAGAGAAAGGTTTATGGCCAGGCGAAGTTCAGGTTCCTGTCATAACAGCCAGAAAGAACTGTTTCTAATATGCTCTCTCTTTGGAAGCAAATGACTAGTATTCAAGTTTTCCACTAAATAATTGAACCTATACCTTGAATTTTAGATATAGACCCACTCCTCAACTGGGCAATACCCGATTTCACAATTTCCTAAATTATTACTAGAGGTTGGTTTTAGTGGCTGTTTAAAACTATAAGAAAACGGTTTTATTAAGACAATGGCACTTTATTTCAACGTGCTGTCACACAGAATAAATTTATTTGTTTCGGATTGTTTAGCATGGAGGAATCAAGGTCATATTCAACTTTTCGTTCCATACATGTAAGCTTACGGGAAGTTCTCACAAGAATAAAAGGTCCCTTGCTGTACAGTCAATACAGAATTTTCTCTAGACAAAACTCTCCCTTCGGAAGTTAAAGAAATAAGTAAAAGATTTTTAAAACCTATTTATTACCTTATTTTGCACAAGGAAAATATCTTGTTAACATCTGACATCTATTGTTTATCAGATTTTCTAGTTTCCTTATCGTGCAGTTACGAGTACTGGCACTGCCTAAACCAGACCTTCTGAATACGCGACCCGCGGTCTACATCCAGCCCACACGAATATTTCTGTTTGCCAGCAATCAAAACAATCACAAGTGATGTTGAATAAATCGATAGTTCTTTCTCCTAAACTCCCACCTTCGTGAAGAGGGTTCGTGTCGTGGCCACGAGGCGTGGTATGACCTTTTATGATCCAATGCTACTTGCTACTTCATTGTTCAAATTTTGCAAAATACTACATGCGTTAAATCTTCGACGATATTACAGTAGATCCGCGCATGGGCGGATTTATGGGGGGGAAGCATTGCACCCTAGTCATATCAGAATGACTTTAAATGTTTCATTCTAAACGATAGCTTTTAAAGTAATTGCTCCCCCAGGGTCTCTTTCCTAAATCCGCCCATGGCATCCGGGGTAATCCGACCTACGATGGTCCGACTCCTCGCATAATCTGACCATGACGCAGGTTTCGGAATATCGACGGATTTCTGTACTTGTCCTGGAAACACCACGTAGATCGCTGAGGGTTAGTTCTACAATCGACCACTAAACTTCTACTCAGCGCTAAGTTGAGGCCACCTCTCATTTTGCGGATTCTCATTGGCCAAAATCAGACTTGGCATCAACTTAGCGTTGACTAGAAGTTTAGCGGTCGATTGTAGAACTGACCCTGAGTCAGCTAGTGACATTTAACCAGTGTGTTATGATATTTTGCTTTACGAGTATTTATTGTTAGAGCAGCAATTTTTGATATGTTACTTTTTTCCCTAGTTTATTTTCATAATTATCAAATGGACTTCTTCGGACTTTACAGAATTATATGTCTACTTCTCTGATAATCTGATTTTACTTGCATTCCGACCATGTCAATCCCATAGGTGACGGATTTACGGGGTTCTACCGTATAGTAAATTTAGCCTAAACTTTCAGGCACGTGAATTATTGGAGTAAATAACATCAGTAGTACCTAATTTACAAAAACTTGTAAGTATATGATTCAAACAAAGAATATTTCATACTGAGAAATACATAATTGTGAAACAAGTTATATTTTCATGGAATCAAATTTACATACTTCATCAGCATTTAATTTCGTAAGAAGTTACGCCATTAAAACAAAGAAGAAACGTGAACAACCCTACTGCAGCTTAATCGTTAAGAAATAACACATAGGAAGAGAAAAAGAACACACACAAAAGGGGCCATGAAACAAGTTAAGAGAAATTGCAATTCGAGACAAAGGAAAAAAAAAGTCAGGTTAACACTTAACCGACTTTATTGACCATTACGGGAACCAATTCGTTTCTACTTTTGTGATTCGTAACAACAAAACGAGAGAGACGTGGAGAAAATGATTGTTTATCTAAAAAAAAGAAAAGAGACATAAAAATAAAAAGAACTGAAAATCACATGTGTTAGAAAAGAAATCGAAATCAACAAACATTACATCACCTCCCCCTCCAATCTCCAACTAGAAGATTCAATTTTAAGAACTTGTTCGTTGGTAGGTATTAAGTATCTCCCGACCCATTCACTTCACAACACCACAAACCCCCAGAGGACGCCACGCCCCCGTCCTCCCTTACCTTTTTTGGAAGCGTGAAAACTGTCCTCTGGCAGAATCTTATCTATGAGAGCGAATAGGTGCGCCTGCGGTAATAAACTGCGATCTGTGTTGATGCGATCTACCGCGTAACGGAAGGCTGTCTCCAGAGCTGGGTCACCGTCTGGATGGAACAAACCTCCTGCAGAAAGAAGAAGAAAAAAAAAAAAACCAGCACATATACATTAGGAAACGAGAAGCGAGCATACGTATAAAGGATTTACGTCACAAACCTAGTAATGCTACGTAGTAAATTGGGAAAACGATGTCTTTTCTTAGTAACTTTGTTGAATACAATTGTTTGCAACTGTTCGTTTCACAATAGGCGGAAAGTAAATCCATTGTAATATTTTGTATCAAAAAACATTCTAGACATCATTTCTCTTCTTAGTTACTTCTAACTTGAATAACGATACAAAATCACTAATATCAAGATGTTCTAGAGCTCTCATTGCAAGAATTTAACAATTTTCTTAAGTATAAATGAAGTATGGACGACAACGGGTGTATTTACATATCGACAAGCGCGTGGTTAGCTTCACCCACTTCAATATGACGTAACATGGCTTACCCAATCACAGATATGCTTTCAGTCTACTGATTTGCCATTGGTTGGTGGAATTTACACTTTGAAGTGGATGTGAATTGCAATAGTTTTCATCCTATCAGTAGCGAATTAAATAGTAAGATTTTGATGTTAGGTTGAAACCTAACACTAGTGACACATTAGTAGTCGAGGATAAGAAGCTTAAGGTTAGTGTAAAGCAACAATTTCTAAAGCTAGGTGGCAGCACTACTATCGTATCTTGTCTAATGTATTTTTATCGTTGTACGAAATTTCAATGGTGCTCGTACAAATTCAAGCCTGAAAACAGTTCAAACTTTCAAAGAAGACAGTTCATAATCATTTCAAGGGTTCAATCCATGCTGATTTTTTTCGTTCATTGTTGAAATCGTTTGATTATTGTTGTGAACATTCAAGCCTGCAACAATGTATCTCTTGCAGGCGCTGTTGTAGGTCGGGTAAAAGACAACAGAGAAAAGAATCAAATATACCTGTCAAAAAACCCATCCCAGCAAGCCAAATGCCGACCCCGACAGCAGCCCGACTAACTAGTAGTCAGGAATTAGTTGGGGAAGGTCGGGGCGACTCATAAGTAGCGACTGGTAGCCGGGCAATTTTCCCGTCTGCCGGCATAGGGGCTTCGCCCCGCCCAGCACCCGCTTGGGGACGTAGGTTCCTTGTTTTTTTTTCAAAGCCCGACGTCGGCCCCACTTTCGCCGGCCAAATGCCGACATCACCTGGCTTGCTGAGCATTGAAAGTAACGTCGTGTAGGATATCCATTAGTTGTCAAGTGTTCTTGTGGTGATGGTGCTGAGAATATGTTACGGAGCAAACATTGATAGCCAATGGCGTAACTAACTAGCTCTGCGCTCCCTCGCAACTTTCAGGTTCGTGCGCCCTTTATTATTACTGCGTCCCTAAGTTCGTGCGCCTCCCGCACTGCGAGGGTGGCTTTCATGCCCCTGGTGATAGCCGGAGAAGTTGATAGCGAGTAGCAAATGAATTCACTCCATATCATGCCTCTTTTAAAGAAGAGTCGTTCAGAAAAAAAATATCAGTATATGAAGATAATATTCGTAAAGATTACCGCTATTTTCTGCATATCTTCGACTTTTTGGAATTCTTAAATAGCTTGAAAAATATAATACTTTGTATCACTATAATCACCAGGAATAGAATGCGGTAATTTTATAAAATAAATATTTATTTATTATTTCCAAATAGCTTCGGTTTGAATATATTATATACAATACATTATAATTGGCTGATGGCAACCATTTTATAGGTTCGAAAAGTTGCACACTTAACAACAACAACAACAAAAGTACTAAACAGAACATTTGAACCCTATATTTTAATTGTTAATAGAATATTGGTACATGAAACCATAGCGTCCATATTTTCCGAACTTACGAAAAATCCCTTATCGTCCATTTTCTTCGAATGAGTGAGTGAATTGATATTAACGCCCTAAATGAACTACTGTGCTTCTAAGGACGGGACCTACAGTTTTTGGTAAAGTAGTCTCCGAACCACTCTGTTCAATGGACCCTGACAGGATTTGAATCCGTGATCACACGCACAGAAAGCGAGTGCTCTAAACTCTCGGCCACCCCGAGGTCAGCATTTTCTTCGAAACTGTGAGTGTACGTTTCCTCTTCCTTTAAAGCAGCGCTAACGATAAAAGTTCATCAATTTCTTTTTTTGAATACATAAAAATAAATTCTGTGGAAAACAAACACAACCCATATAATAATCCCATAAAAGTTAAGAATCTTTATAATCTTTTATAATAAAGAAAATTACAATTTTGACGCAGAAAATTAAGTAATTTTATTCTTATTACTGTAAAAGGTAACCAACAATTTTCTCCATTGTCCTTGCCTGTTGACGGTTATGTAATTGAAGCTTTTTAGACGAGCGAGGTGAAGAAAAGGTATTGATTTTGGATACAGAGGGAAGGAACCAAGCGCTGGTGCTTAAATTCTCTCTTCTCTTCATCTAGACACAAGCAGCTGATGCACCAGAGGTGGGGGCGGATGACGGGGATGAGGCAGAAGAGAGAAGTTACCTGGAACTCTTTTCAAGCCTTAATCAGTCGCAGGTGCAAGAAGAAAGTGAAGTAACATTTGGTTGGAAATCTTCAAAAACAGCATCCACAGGATACAAGAACCATATTAAAATATGTATTTCTCTTTTTAAATAGTGAGAGTGATGCACTTAATATTTCTGAATTTAAATTTGAATTTATAGCATTTCCGTATCTATCGCTCAAGCCGGGATATGGTAGAGGAAAAAATATGTGAAGGAGTCTGCCAAGTTCTACTTTGGAAGTACCATTTCGGCATTTGCCTGGTGTGAATGAAAAAGAAAACTGGAAAAACCACAGCCATGATTGTCAATCGCTGGTATCGAACCCAGAGCATCCCGCATGCAAAGCTAACACTTTACCAAATGAGCTACAACCGCTCCGTATCCACTTCCTGTACAAGAATTGCTTAGAATATGTCATGACAAAGCTTGATTCAGTAATCTTTTAAATCAAACTTTTTCAATATGTTGAGACGTAAGTGATGGATGGATATATTATAGCTCCTTCCTAGAATCTTCGTTATAACTCGGATTCTACTACTAATCAGATAGAATTATTATAACATTCTATCTCAGTGTACATAAATTGCATAAGAAGTGTTCAAATTGTGATCGGAAGTGTACAAATATTACAAGGGATGAAACGTTAACAGGTATTCTGCCAGAACCCCTTCAATGAGGGTATCACCCTCGAAATTCTTGAACACATCCAAACTTTATAGAAACCCTGTAAAACTGTATTTAAACTCTGTTACTTCCTCTAAAGTCTGGCGTTAAACCCCTCCAAACTGAAAATCGTTGCAGAATCACTGATTGTTGACGATTTAAGATGTAAAGAAAAATGTTTTTAAGTCTAAAATACGGATACAAAGTAATCTTTCGTCATACTTTCGAATGCTATGCAAAAATAATTAATACAAGTTGGAGCTGCGGTTCTAATAACAATGCCAAAGGCTCCGGTCCCTCGATAGCAGTTTAGCATCGAAAGCATTATTTTTTATAAAATAGGCTAGGCAGGCACGTATCCAGAATTTGGTTTTGGGAGGGGGCCCAAGGGCTTCCGTGGAGGAGGTCCAAGGTGTGTCTGGACATGAAATGTATATTAAATATGTATAATTACGGCTGAAGTTATACTATTTTTCCATAAAACTCTGCTTTATGGTAGGGTCCGAACCCCCTGGATCAACCCCATAAATACGTCCCTGAGGCTGGTAACTCTGACGACTACAGTACGGAAAAACTACGTACTTCTCTATTGTGTCCAATAATGTTTATGCCAAGTTTGGCGCAGCTAGGTAACTGCTTGGAAGCAGTGAGAACAATTATTTTTATTTTGAAAAATGGGATGGCAACACTGAACTACTATAGCAATCAATACAGTTTCGGCGTCACTGAACTAGTCTAGTCAAGACCTGTCAAACGTCACCTCAAGCATCTCTCTACACCTTGTAGTTCCTGAGATTAAATTTCTGGACATGGACGGACACCATAAGCGGGAATAGAAGGTCCCTTTAGCTATAGCTTTGCTATCAAGGGATCTAATGCAGAATAAGGTGTTCTTTATAGATGACTTCCACTCATCGCCCGACAGAAAATATTTTCTGGTCTTCTATTAATTTTAGTTTCTTAATCTATTCGTCTGCCTGTAGCTAGCATCTCAAAGAAAACCAGGCAAATAAAACTGACTTTGAATACAGAAACATTGATCTTTTTCGACCATTTATGATCTGGTAAAGATACAACCTTCTTTTAGAGCATATTTGCACTATCTGCACTCAGCTTCTAACCCATTATGAGACCTAAAATGAATGAAGTGACATTGACTTCAGATTTGGGTACTAAATTTATCCGCCCTGTTTTATTATGGTAAAGCCACAACTTTTCCTTTATGGTATTTTTACCCTCTACACTCTGTTTGGCGCCGAAACAAAATTATTTAAAGAGAAACTGTTCTGAGATTGCCATTTAAAGATCTGTATTTAGAATATCCTTTGATAGACTCTGTAACGGAGACTAGCGTCTTATTAATAATAGGAGATAGAGAGAAAGTGATTTCAAATTTCAGTTCAGCTACCTCGGTCTACTTACCCTTTTCAATTTCGTGACATCACTGGTTTTCCGCGTGGTATATTTATATTATACATATTTCTGTGACATTGGACATATCGCACCCGAATTTTGAGTATCTGTTCTCAAATTTTCAACATACACTATATGATAAAAAGTATTCTGACCACTGTGAAACGTGTGTTTATCCTAGAAGACTACATAGTACTACCTCGTGTCAGCGATCTGAGGAATCAGTAGACAACGCGAGACAGCAAAATGGGACACTTTAAGGGGATCATGGACTCTCAACGTGGTCAGGTGATTGGGTACTACTTGTGCAAGAAGTCTGTGCGCAAGAGTTTCACGCTGCTACAGATCCCTAGGTCTACTGTTTAAGATGTTATAGTGAAGTGGAAACATGAATCGACGTATACAAGCAAACAACGTTCAGGTCGACTTCTCATGTTGACCTCCACAGACCGTCGAGTGTTAAAGAGGGCCGTGTAGCGTAATCATCAATCACCCATCGCCTCCATCACAAAATAATTCCAAACTGTATCAGGATCTACTCCAAGCACCATGACTGTTCGGAGCGAGGTGCGGAAACTAGGTTTCCATGGCCGAGCAACTGTCCATAAACCACACATTACACAGGCAAATGCCAAACGACGCCTTACGTGGTGTAAGGAGCGTCAAAAGTTGAGTGATGAATTACGGTGTACAATATGGCGATCCGATAATAGAGTGTTGGTGTGGCGAATGAATGCCTGGTGAACGACATCTACTAGCCTGCATAGTGCAGCGATTGTGGGGGAGTGGTTTGACGACAACAACATCCCACTACTGGATTGGCCTTGGCAGTGTCCTGATTTGAATTCTACAGAACATCTCTGGGATGTTTGGGAACGTCAACTTCGTGCTACACCACACTGACCCACATGGATACCTCTTATCATTTCGGCGCTCCGAGAGGAATAGGCTGCCATTCCCCAAGAAACCTTCCGCCACCTGATTGAAAGTATACCTGCCAAGAGTACAGGCTGTTATCAACACTTAAGGATGGGCCAACACCATATTGACTGCCAGTGCTCCCGATGTAGGGTAGGTCCAAACTTGTCCTTCATTTTTAAGTGGGTGTTCGGATATTTTGATCACATAGTGGATTCTCCGCCTTCACTTCTAACACCTACACCAATGTGCAAATTGCCGGTAATAGCTTTTTTCACGATATTTTCTTACTATATTTAAATTTTAGAACTCTACGAAAGAGTGAAGAAAGGAAATTGAAAGCTTTTGAAATGTAGACATGGAGGAGAAGAATAAAAAAGCTTGATAGAAAGATGCGCATTGAGCAAGTGCTGTAGAGAATATGCAAGGACCGAAAAATACTGGAAGGTTGAAGTGGCTCAGTGGTAGATCACTCACATCTGGTGTATAGGGTTCCTGGTTCGATCCTAGCTCGTGCCATATGGACTTTGTGGTGGACGTACACTGTATGAGTAGGTTTTCTTACAGCTCTCCCATTGTCTCCAATATTCTTAATTCCACCACTTTCCACATCATATCCATTGGACATGAGGCCTAAAGGCCTTAAATAAAATTCAATTCAATTCAATTCACGAGCATAACTGGAGACAACAAAGAGAAAAAAGAATCTAGTTAGGATGTTGCTTGCACACAGATTGTATACTGAGGGATGCAGGTAAAGGTATCATAGAAGGGTAAAGAGATAGAAGACGAGTCAAACATCTCGACGGTATTAATGAAGATAAACCGCATTTTAAGAGACAAACTAATGAGAAGGAGGCCATGTGCAGAGGCTTCAGTATCCAGCGTCAAATTTGTATAATTTATATGTGTCATTCGAAAACTTTCGCAGAGACCTTTCAAATGACACCTGAACCACCTTTGTAGCCTTAGTATATCCAGAATCGGACGGACATACCTGATGTATGTAGATTGAACTCATCTCGCAATAACATTTCAAACGACACCTCAACTACATTTATATCCCCAGGAGTTCCTAGTTGTCGTCGACACAGAAGTGATCCACGTGACTTTGATCCAGTATCGCCGAAAGCTTTTCAACAACACTTTAACTCCCTTCGTAGCGCTAGCAGTTCCGGAGTTGAAAGTTGTCGACAGATAGACAGACGGACGGAGATAGAGGTGATATAAGATTTTCAGCTTTATCTGCTGAATCCTAAAAGAAAAGCGCAAGATGGGATAAATCGGAGAGGGTTTATCTTAGCTTAAAGGATCTACTCCTTTCCAGAACATATTACGTAAAAGTAGCGTAGCTACAAAATTGAAGATCAGAATAGCAAAACAATCCCAAGTCCACCTTTTTCGTATTTGCATTTTTTAATGTTCGTCGGTAACTATGTTCCACGGGCTACCCACTTGCATAAATATTACATCCTAATTCCAACTCAAAAACCTTTTTTAATACAAAATAATTTCAATTGAATAGGGTAACAAACCAAGACCTTGGACTGATTTTGTTCCTCCTGAAAAAAAAAAAAAAAATACTCCGATGGACTTGGGATGTAATGCAATTCAAGTCCTCAATTGGAGTTTCTGAGTTAATGCTATGAGCATAATTTCTTATAGTTTGTATTTTGTTCCGCGAAAGCATCATAATTGCGTTTTAAATCGTTTGAAAGTTATTTGAAATTATCTTAAGGCATAACTCATTTATATGTGTGATGTATGTGATAAAAAACTCGATTTTCTCAGAAGTGTAAAAAAAAGTACAGTTACGCCCTTTTCGCGCTCAGCCATCGTAATGATAATGAAAATACGTTGTCAGCGGGTTTCATCTTTTGCCATAAAAATATTCGTGATTTTTTTTTATTTCGTTGTCTTATCATTGAGAAAACTAATGAACTATGAACTAAGGGCCTCAGCGGTACAGCACTCACCTCTAGTGCGTGTGGTTCTCGAGACTATCCCGGTTTGTGACATGTGGGCTTTGTGGTGAGCAAACGCCATGTGGGTGAGTTTTCTAGGGTTTGTCCCGCTTTCTTCATTCCACCAATGTTCCCATGGTCATCATTATACATCTGGCCTGAGCCAAAGTTGTTTAAAGACCTCTCACATGAATTTTGTGTTCACTATCAGCTATATACATATATATTTATTTATATTTGCAAAATGTTGTATCAAAGGATTACTCAATATAAAAAAGACATTTTTAGATATCTTATACCGTTCAGTTCTATAAGAAACTGAAATTTAGATCTAAAAATTAAAAAAAAAAAAAATACCCTCTGAACATAGGCAGGACGTGACTTATAATATGATCAAACATTTAGAAAAACAGGGAAGGAAAATAACTTTTCTTGTATAGTTACGACTCCAGAGATTTAAAAAAATAAAATTATTAAGCTTTTAAATAAGTTCTTGCTTCTTTGCTTTTCATTTCTTACGCCCTGGGACTACTTTTTCTGTCCCTTCCCACCGCCACTGTAAAGACATTTATTGAAATTCTCCATGTGTCTAAGGATCTTGTGAGTAGATTGAAATTCTGTTGACGTAAGATGCCTGCGGTGCTCTCGTGGGAAAAAGAAAAAAAAAGAAAGAGAGAGAACAATATCGAGAGAGAGACAGAGGAGGGAGAGGGAGGGGCTTAAGGCAACTTTATTGCTTGTTACATGCCCCATGTTAGCTAGAAAAAGGAAGACTTCTGGCTTTGATAAAAAGGGAAGCCTGTACTCGTTATGTCTTGTTATACGTACCACTCCATAACTTGATATAGGTATTGTTGACGAAGCAATAGATTTATTTGCATGAAAACTTTCCACAGTATGCATACAGAATTCACAGAATTTATTTTAAAAAAAGAAATAAAAATAAAATAAAATAGAGAGAGCTTGGCTTATCTACATAAAAGGCACGACATCTGTTTTCCGTAACATTTCAATATTTTACCACAAAGCCCTAAGTATTATGTAGTTATATCCTGAAAGAAAATATGAGAGCTGATTTTCTCAAGCATAAGGAAATAAACAGTGACACGTTAAGAACCATTGTCTGTTTCTCAAGAATGGGTGATAAATATGGTTCTCTCCGAAACAGCAGGGAATTCGTTGGCTCTGTGTATGTTTTCTCTGCATTCCGATAATATACATCTTTATCTTGGATATAAATTCACTATTTTATGCTTGCTTAAACCTGAAAGATTTGTTTAATGTAAGAAAAAAGGTCACTGCTCCAAAGCCAAACAGTATTGCAGAGGAAAATCTAATTTTAAACAGCTCCTTTGTTGTTACTTTGTATTCGTGGAGTAACGTATTTCACATTACTTTCTTATGAATACAATTACGTATCGCATTTCCGCATTATATTATACGAGGAGTGAACGAAAAGTAAGTTCCCTTCGCGCATATCTTTTGCGCATCCTGACAGCTGTTTTTTCGTGTGTGCGCAACCTAGTTCTTTATTCACTAGAATGCCATAAACGTCATTACATTAAAGTTGTATTATGTTTTTCGTGTTTTGCACTAACAGTTAAAAACGTTTACTAATTGAACGGCTCGGTGACTGATAATAATTCAAGTCTGTTATTCTTGGTTGTTCTGCAGAAAGTTTCATACGGAATTCCACTACAAGCATGGACTCGTTTAATATGCATCACGTTTCATCATACAGAAATTGTTCTGGCACCACAAGTTCATCATATTCAAACAGAAAATATTCCGGTTTCTGTACAACCCGCTAATTTGATCTGAAGTCAATTCCTTTCTACATTTGACTACGGACAGTGACTGAATTTAGGTATGGATACTGTTGATGGATTTAGTATACAAGTGTTTGCTACTTAATAGATTATTCGAAGCCACCCTGATTGAGATTTTCCCCTGGAGTTTCTCAGTTTTACTAGACAAGTACCGGAGTGGTAGTTAGACAATTACCCTGACAGCTACCTTCATCCATCTCTTCCTCTAGAGAAACACTCGCTGAGGGATGTCGTTATTTCGACTAGTCAGACGCTTGAATTAAAAACGAAAAAAAAAACCCATTGGAATTCAACCTTTATACATAGTCTTCTTTTTTTAGTAAGTGAGATGTATTAACTTTAAAAACTTCGGAAACTGCTCAAGGTTCATGTGTAACTTGTATGGCTTCAGTTTTTGTCTCAGCTAACGATAGAAGTCATATCAGTAAACTCAAGTTGTGTGCAAAGAAGTGCGAGGCGGAGGAAAGCATTCGTCTTCGTAAATCTTTTTCAACATTCCATGAATTCGTTAAAAAATAATGGTTCAGTTTGTTTTCACGTTCCAGACGAAACTAAAAAAAAAAGAAAAAAAAGAGATGTGAAAGGAAGTTTGGTTGTAAGGAGCTGTATTGTATAAACTTGCTCGTTGACTGTAGCAAAGGGGGATACAATAAACATACAAAGCCTGCCCTCATATTTCAGTTGGTAACGTTTCTGACTTTGGATCGACAATGGGGAAGTAGACTATATTGTTTCAACTCCGCAACCATCAACCCAGACTGACGTTTTCCAAGTTTTCCCTCAGGCTCTCTGACGAATTTCGGAATGGTACATCAACTAAGTCCCTAACAGCTACCTTCCCAGTTTCCTGTTCCCGAAAGTGTGATCGTCGAGAGAATTGATCTCTTAGACATGGAGGGATTAGATCAGAAGTTGTCAATTGGCGTTGCTAATTCAATACATAGAAGGAAGATCAATTTAAATAAACGTACAGAGACGAGAATTTTATTATTGAAACTAACTAACTAACATGATGACTTACGGAACTCATAAGTTCATCACCGCAGTAACGAACGTTCTCCACTGGATTCTATTCTAAGCAAGATCAAGCCAGTTTTCATCAGGAACATCCACCTCTTGAAGATCCCTTCTAATATTGTCCTCCTAACGACGTCTCAATCTTCCAAATGGTCTCTTTCGCTCTAGCTTGCCAACCACGATGGAATATAATCTTCGATTTTCCTCCATTCGAGCTACATGGCCTGCCCATCTCAGCCGTCGTAATTTCATTATTCTTACAATGTCATATGAATTACACCATCCGTGGAGCTCTTCGATCATTATGCAATCTTCTGCATACTCCGGTCATCTCGTCTCGTTTCTGTCCGTATATCTGTCTCAAATTCTTATTTCCAAACACTCGCAATTCCTGCTCATCTGCCAGAGTCGTACCCCAACTTTCGCAACCATACGTCGAAATAAGACGGTTACGGCAGAACCTCCAACGTTGAATTCTTAGCCATAGAACGAGAAGAAATAATAGTGAGTCAAAAACTTGACTAAAACTTCATGACTGCTAGTATAGATAGTGATGATGATGTATAAAGATAGAAGCACAGACCGAAACAAGAGGGGGGAAAGAGAGAGAGAGACAGAGACACACAGAGAGAGAGAGAGAGACAGAGAAGGAGACAGAGAAGGAAAGAGAGATGAAGTGCCATGTGGCGAGAAAGAAGAAACTTGGCAATGAACGTTTCACTTGGCCCAACGAAGTCACGCGAACGTTTTGGCAAGAACTCATACTTGCAAATGCGGCTGCATTTGATTAGTTCGAGTCAACAAAAGACGACTGATGCGTAGTAAGAAAATAAGTTCTTTGAAAGTAACTACTCATAATTTGAATTTCGGGAATAACTTCGTAGAAGTTGCTTGTTCCATTTATTTACTTCATAATAGACCTGAAAATATATTCATAATAAACCATTCAAATTACCTATAAGTTTCGTTATATGTTCTTTGCGTATATGTTATAAGTCTTTTCATCTTAAATACAGACAACACAAGATTATATTGCTGATTTTTAAGGCAAAGTTTGAGAATAATGGAGCTTCACACAAATTTTAGTGAAAAAGTACTGTAATTGCATAATGTATTTAACGTACTTGCATTTTGAGTAAAATCGTCTAAATTGTGTATATGTACTTAAATTGTCAATATGTGCGACACCTGTGTTTATAGAAACGATATTTTGTTGTAGCTATTAAACGTATATTGTCACACCCTTAGAATGTATATAACAATGCTATAACGTTTGTAATACTTTACGGTTGCAAAAGTTGGAGTATGACTCTAGCAGATAACATAAAGTACGTGTGTTTGAAAATAATAATAACAATAAAAAAAAATGAAATCGCGACGTCTAAGGGGTGGGCAAGTCATGTAACTCGGATGGGGGGAAAACGAAGATTATATTCTATCCTGATTGGAAGGCTGGATGGAAGGAGGCCATTGGGAAGACCGAGACGTCTTTGGGAGGACAATATTAGAAGAGATCTTCGAGATGTGGGTGTTCGTGATGAAAACAGGATAGAATCCAATGGCGAACGTTTGTTACTGTGGCGATGAGCTTGCGAGTTCCATCAGCCAGAGAGAGAGAGGAAAATCTCATCTAATGCCTTCCCAGGAGGCAACGTACCAAGAACAGATGATACATTCCTTCGCTGAACTGCAATACTGAGACGCTTGATTAGGAATGTGGTCGCGCGGGCATCACAAGAAACGATCTATATTCGCCGACCAACCTCTTTAATAAAATGAAGGCCTTTCGTGCTCCTGGTACCACTTGATTCGATTGCGATCGCAACAAAGATAAACTTATGAAGTGGATGAGAATATTTCCTGTTTTTATCGGCCTGTCTACGAGTGTTCTACCACCCGCTTTCAAAGAAGAATGAGTAACATTTGAAATGGCGAAAGTATCAGCGTAGGTGAAGTCCCATAATCGAGGTCTTCCTCTTTTCCATGGAACTAGTGTCATTCCATCAGGCCTCTTACCGTCGGAGCGGCTACAGCCAAATGGTTCACGTACTGATGGTACACTGGCAGAAACGACTACTCTGAGAATAACATAGTTGATACTACAATTACGCATGTGTCTACCAGCACTCCTGACACAGGATAGACCGTGAAGATCCCATTGATCCACGAATGCTCCACAGGCTGGACAACGGTGAGGTACGCAGACGTCTGCTCCTAAACGTACGGCAACAGCAACACGGAAGCTTTCATTCGAAAGATGTAGACCGAGAGGAGGAGAAGGCAAAGCTTGGAGCCAAGCCCCGGACTCAGGTTAATACATTACTAGTAGCCTGACTTGATCTTCAAGACAAGTAGCGGATTGTAGTAACTGCGATTGTGTACGTTTGATGATAGGATCGTCCCAAGAAGACTGAGAGCTATTAACATCCAAAAGAGGAGAATTTAATCCACTTAACGTAGACCATTTTGCTGTACAATCCTGAATAGAGGAGTCCGGGTCGAGGCAGAGGCCCAATGGAAGGATAGACTCAACGAGACGAGAGCCATGGAAATACGCTAAAAAGGACGGAATCGACAAATTCATGGTACAACGAATGCCAAGTCCACCTGACCGAACGGGCAGAGTAGCCTGTAACCAAGCATTGGCACCATAGAGTTATAAAATTTCCATATGGGCTGCCTTATGAATCCTCTTGCATTATTTGTTTAATGTATGACCAAACATGTCTTGAGGATGTAAAGTATAGCACCTTTTAAGTACTGCGAGCCTTAACATGCTGGATATAAACTACTGGAAATCCAAATGAAATTTTGTTGTGAAATGCCTTGATATTAGACCGAAGTAAGTTTGTTTTGTGTTCGTTTCAGTTGCAATGTCAAACGGCTTTCTTGCAACTGAGTCAATCAATTTTCCATTTCTCTGCGGGTATTAAAAAGATCACATTCATTTTTTCAAGAGTGCATTTGAATAATACTGCTAATAACAGAACTGTATCCTAGTCATTTTTTCGGGAAGAACAAGTAGAATAACATCCAACATTTATTACGAAACTTGAAGAAATAGTTATTCTTCTTACAGAATTACTAAACAGCTTATTACACCCATTAAAAATAATCTGCATGAAATCGCGCTAGGAGGCATGCAGTTTGGAGCTGCATTTTCCTAAAAGAATCCGTCCCTCCATAAAATTCCCTGCCTTGAAAGATTAGGCAGAAAGGGAATTCTCATTCTGCTTAAAGGTAAGATCATTGAACATATTCTGTATAAAATGCTGGAGGGCCTTTAGGCAGAACGGTCATGAACCAACGCTTTCTCATCGAGAAAAGAGTGAAAATTTCTTCGTCTCTAATCTAGCGAAAATCTCGTGACTTTAAAGCTTAAAGACAAAACTAAATATAAAAAATCGTTTTCTTTTCTGTTTTCCTGGAAAAGTACCAAACTAAAATTAGCTGGGTTTGTAACTGAACAACTTTTTTTTTTTTAAATCGTGTTTCTTAGAATTTTGGATGATGTGAGAACAGTTTATTTTGTGTTTTCTGTTTTTCTACTTTTATGCTCGGATTATTTAATCGTTTAACTTCGAATTTCAGTTGTTTTGACCCTTTTTCTCTCTGTTCGCGATGCATAACTTTTCCCTTATTTTCGAAATCTTAGCCGACTCGAGTAATAATAATGATGATATTAATAATGAAATTGATGTAAGTAAGATGTGGGAGGCAGAATTAAGAGAATTCGTGAAACAATTAAGAGCGCAGCGAAGGAACGTGTAGATGAGAAGAAATAACAGAAAAACAAACCTTGGTTTGAGAAGAATGCCTTAAACTTCATGAGGAACGAAAACAAGCAAGGCAGGGATGGCTAAGTAATAAAAGCGAAGCAAATACCAACCACTACAGTACCGTGGAACGAAATGCCACACACGGGTTCAGAAACAAAAAGCGAGAATATCTGACGCAGAAGATTCAGGAGATAGAGGAAAACGGGAAAACAAATAACATACGAGATCTATACGAAGGGGTAAACTCGTTAAGAAAAGGTTACCAGTCGAAGTTGGGAATGATTAAAAATGAACGTGGAGATCTTCAGGCGGATCCGACTAAAACTGTCGATGTGTGGAAAAGTTATTTCGACAAATTTCTTAATGTACACAACGGGGAAGAAACACAGGAATTTGAAATCTGTACCGCAGAACTGTGGATACCCGAACCTATTGAGATCAAGATCGAAATGTCATTAAAGAAATTTAAAAAATTCAAATCACCAGGAATAGACAATATTCCAGACGAATTAATTAAAGCAGGAGGAACGGCACTAATCAAGAAACTACATACATTGATAAGTGCTATATGGAGAAAGAAGGAGCTCCCAAAGGAATGGTAAACCTCAATAATTGTTCCGATTTATAAAAAAGGCTATAAATCGGACTGTAATAATTATCGCGGAATCTCGTTATTTCCAACCTGTTACAATGTATTAAGTAATATTCGGTTAACACGCCTAAGTATATACGTAGATGAAATCACCAATGTGGATTTAGAAGAAATAGATCCACGTTGGGCCAGATTTTTGCCTTGAGACAAATTTTGGAGAAGAAATGGGAATACAATGGGACGGTTCATCAACTATTCATTGATTTTAAGAAAGCATATGATTCTATCAGAAGGGAAAAGTTATACAGTATCCTGATACGATTTGGAATTCCGAACAAAATTGGTTCAGCTAGTGAAGATGTGTCTGAGCGACCCCATAAGCAGAGTACGGATAGGTAATACTATATCAGATAGTTTCAAGATTTGCAACGGATTGAAACAAGGCGATGCCTTGTCACCACTACTTTTTAACTTTGCGTTAGATTATCCGATTTTAAAAATTAAAGGGGACAAAAAGGGACTATCATTGAATGGTTTGAATCAACTGTCTGTATACGCGGATGATGTAGATTTAATAGGGGACGATATAGATGCACTACAAAGCAACACCGATGTCTTAGTAGAAGCGTGCGATGAGATAGGTCTACAGGTAAACATAGATAAAACAAAATACATGATAACAAGCCGAAACACAGGGAATGAAGGAAATAAAAACATAAGAATTAGGGATGAGGTCATAGAGAAAGTAAACAAATTTAAATACTTGGGAGCATACGTAACAAGCAAAAATGAGGTCACGGAAGAAATAAAAAGTCGATTAGTATCGGGGAATGCATGTTTGTATTCAGTCCAAAAACTTTTAACATCGCGATTAATATAAAGGAAATTTAAATTGAAAATATACAGAACGGTTATTCTGCAGGTAATATTTTACGGTTGCGAAAGTTGGAGTACGACCCTAGCAGATGAACATAAATTACGTGTGTTTGAAAATAAACTTTCGAGAAAAATATACGGATCGAAATGGGACGAGATGACTAGAGAGTGGAGGGGATTGCATAATGAAGATCTCCACGGACTGTACGATTCACCAGATGTTGTAAAAATAATGAAATCGCGACGACTAAGGTGGGCAGGGCATGTAGCTCGGATGGGGGAAAAACGAAGATTATATTGTATCCTGGTTGGAAGGCCGGATGGAAAGAGGCTATTGGAAAGACCGAGATGTCGTTGGGAGGACAGTATTAGAAAAAATCTTCGAGAAGTAAGTGTTCGTGATGAAAACTGGCTTGATGTTGCCCAGGATAGAATCCAATAGCGAACGTTTGTTACTGCGGCGATGAACTTCCGAGTTCCATAAGTAATGTCCAATGGAGTTAGTTAGTTAGTTAGTTTCTGTTTTCTAAATGTTGAACGTTTAGTTGAAATTCACATGCATGTTTATCAGGGTTTCCGACAGGACTTTCAGTTTGAGGGGGACGTAAAGAAAAAAATGGGAGGGGGTAAGTTGCGTTTTGCACGGTTTTTATCGATTTTTCACAGCAAAAGTAATTTTGGGTGGTGTTGCTGTGAATTTGGAGGGTTACACCCCACAGAGGGGTCTGGCGAAATCACTGATGTTTATTGCATGAATGGACTCCAATGTTATGGAGAAACACAAGAGTCCCTTGACTCCACTTCAAACCCATTTTGATTCATTAACTAATTGAAAGAAAATTTTTATGCTCATTGAAGTGCAGGAATACTTTTGTCCCCTTTTCTTTGCGATTCCGAACTGGTCATGACAACAATACGAATACTTAAGGAGTAACGAAGCGATCTTAATCCTACTGCTAACCTCTATAGGTCTTCCCAACAAGTTCTCTTCGACAGCTACTCGCTTTGATCAACATCCATAAAGCTGTTCAAAACATTCTTGCAAAGAGTTCTTCTGAAATCTCGTTCATCTGTCATTCCATACGACATGCATGGAGACGCTTCTCCTATTCACTAAGTTTCCATGTCTTCATTCTAATTTCAACATAATGTTTTCTACCATTAGCATTCAACCCCGTGGTCTAGAGGTTCAGGTCGTTTATTTCGGATGATCACTGCAGATGGAGAAGTTTCGAATCTCGCTCACGCAGGCCATCGTGACATATTTTATACCTGTCTACCTCAATTCCACCAGGTAAATGTCTTGATAGTGTTCCAAATAGAGGATATGGTCTCAATCTTGCTCAGTCCTTCTTACAGGGATAGAGCAAAATTTAAAACTCATCGGGTGTAGACTTAAGGCATCAAAAAAGCTAAAAATGTAAAATCCAAATAAAAAGTTTTTCACGTCCTCGACACGATTTCTGAAACGAAATCACATTTTTATGCTGACTGCTACATAATGAGGGGCAATTTCAGTTTTAATGATGTTACATCACATAAATAAAGTACTGTTACTATTGCTCGAAAGACAACGAGGTCAAACCTACCATGTTGTGTTCTCTTGGTCGCTATCACCTTATGAAAACATACTTTTCCGGGAACTTTTTGAAGTTACCACATAATATTTACATTTTGTGTGTGTTTATACACATGTGTATAATGTGGCTTCATTAGATATTAATAGGTGCATGTTACGACTTGAGATAATAAAAAGGGCGTTGTCGAGTTTATAATTTGTGTTTCGTTTCTTCACGTAACAATAACTTTGTTCTAATTTCAGCAAGGGGAAATGAGAGTTGAATTTCATTTAGCCTTGAAACCCAAGACAACAGAGTAATTCAGATTGTGTTTATTAATTTTGAAACTAGAAAATCATTACCTTTCATATTTGTTGCCTTAACATTTATTTGACAGACACTGCTCATAAGGATGCGGCGTTTATGAATAGCGTAAGGTATTTAAAAAAAAAAACACGTTGAACAAATTGTAATAAAAACGTATACCTTGTTTTACATTTCAGCTGTTTATAAAAAGAGTTTCATGTTAAAATTACTTATTAGCTCTGAGGCATAACAAGTCGCACACTGCTTTCAAATTTAAGTTCATCTCCAGAATGTCCTTCTGACATGGACAATTCATTTCTAATGCGAGAGGTAAACGTTAAAAGTTATATTAACTACAGAAATTTATGAATAGATTAATAATTAAAACATGTCTCAGGAACACCGTAGTATATGAATAGGAATAAGAAGTACAAAATAAGTTTTGGTTTCAGAATTCAGGTTCAAGTTCAAACAAATCTGAGAATAAATCAAAATTCTTTTGAAAGAAATAAGTATGAACTTGAGTGTCTTGTAAATCAAAAAGTTTTAGAAAGGCGTCCTCAAAGCTAAAAGTTTCTTGGCGAACAGTGGATAGTTCCAACAGATGGCAGCAGATATCTCTCAACTGGAATGGGAAATAGATTTCTACAAAAAAAATATTATTTGTTTCTTCTTTTCAAGCGAAAGGGAAAAGAAAAAAAAAACTATATGCTCTGTTTCATTTTGACAAAATTATCAAATATATCGATTCAAATAATTAAGTAGTATCACAAGTACGCCCAAAAATAATATCTTGATACACTGATAAATATTTCTTCTTATTTGTTACAGTATAGTGTAATTTTCGTGCTACTCAATTTCATTAGGGAAGGAATTTACTACTGGTAGTAATATTTTGTTTAGTTGTTCGATTTATTTACGTAAAGGTAGAAAAGTTGTGTCATACACATAAGTCTAGAACATTTGAAATATTCAGGGGCCTATACACTAAATTCAAAGAGCAGAATTCCGCTCGAGTTGAACGGAATCTTTTATCTTCCGAGAGCGGAAAGAAAGATCACTCTTTTTAGAGATGATTTTCAACGGAGAAAAGACGAGAAGTTTCCGCTCGAAGAAGGAAGGGATCTATGGTAGCTCTTTTTGATGGAAACGTAGACATGAGCTTTTTTTTTTAGATAACTTCCCATTTATTCAGATAAAATGTTAAACTTTTGAACATGAAAAGACACAAGAAAATGTAAAAAAGACCCAAAAAGGGAGCATTTTTTTCATAAGTAGTAAGAAACAAAAATAATATACATATGAATGAAAAAAGAGTACAAAAATTTAACCTCCGTGGGATTTGAACCAGCTACCTTCCGAGCAGCTTTTAAATGTCTTATTTCCTCAGCCACCCGTCAAACTGAGAGAGTATACCTTGGTAATGGTTTGTTTCGTCTTGTCAGGTACTTAAGAACAACATTCAAATATTTCTTGTACCTATCTTACTGCTGAAGTCTTGTGGTATGTTTTTGTCACTGAGAGAAGTTTTCAGGTTTTCTGTTGTCATTTTTAACTAAACGCGATAAACTTCACAGTATGACTTCGTCTTTTGATAACATTCACGGCTAGAAATGGCGGAGAACAAACTTAACTAGTACGCATGATGCATTGTGAAACACTCTAAAATGATGACAAATCTATCTTTCAATTTGAAGAATAAATTACATCCAAAAGCATCGTAATTCCATCTAGAAAGATCACATTTTCTATCCAAAGAGGGAGCGTTTCGTTGAAAATCACTTTTTTCCATTGAAAATTCCACTCTAAAGGAGTGATTGGCTATTCTTTCCGCCCTAAGAAGATGAAATATATATTTACGTAGCATTTCCGATTTTCTTGTCTATATTATCTACAATAGACGTGAGAGTACTAAGTTAATAAAGGTGGAGTTTGTAAGTTTACAAAATTTTACTTGACTATTCACACGACATTGCCATCACCCTTCTTACTACATAGTCATTTGTTCTCCTCATTACATGTTCATACCACTGCAGTCTTCTTTCTTGTATCATCTTAGATAGTTCTACCTTTTACTCTCACATTTCTCACTCTGTCTCTTTCTTGTTATCCCACACATCCAGGGTAGCATTCACATTTAGGTGACATCTAACTCTTTTCTTGTGCTTTCTTTATTGGCCATGTTCCTGCTCCGTACATCATTGCTGGTCTAACCACTGTTTTGTAAATCACCCCTTTATTCTTCACCGTGATTCTGCGGTCGCAGAGAACGCCACTTACTTTCTTCCGATTTCGCCATCCCTCTTGCATTATGTGTGTTATTTCAGAGTCCAAATCGCCATTCCCAGTAACAGATGAGCCTAAATATTTAAAACTTTTCACTTTATTCAATCGTTCTTCTTGCAACATCACTTCTCCATTTCCTTCTCCGTTAAACTCAAGATACTCAGTTTTCTTTCTACTAATCTTTAGGCCTCTATCTTCCAGAGACTTCCTCCAACTTTCCTTTCAAGTTTTGCCCTATTAGTATTGCATAGTACAATATCATTGGCAAACATCGTACACCAGGGGACTTCATCTCTCACTTCCTGAGTTATAACGTCTATGACTACGTTGAAGAGGTACGGGCTTAAGGCTGAACCCTGGTGTAATCCAACTATAACAAGGATTTGGCATGTCAATCCCACACTACTTCTTACTTGATTCTAGCTCTTTTATACATATCTTGGATTAACCTTTCATATTTCTCTGGCACTCTTTTCTCCCTCAAGCATCTCCATACTTCCTGACGTGGTACTCTGTCGTAGGCCTTCTCCAAATCAATAAAGACCATATGCAATCCTTTTTGCTTTTCCTTATGTTTTTCCATAGTTTGTCTTAATGGTTGCATCCGTTGTACTTCTTTCTTGGCATAAATCCAAATTGTTCTTCTCCTGTTTGTGTTTCTTCTCGCAATCTTCTTTCTATAATTTTCTCCCAAGTATTCATCGTGTGTGACATTAGCTTGAATCCTCTATAGTTTCCACAATCCTGTATATCTCCCTTCTCTTTAAAAATTAGTACAATAACTCTCTCTCTCTCTCTCCACTGAGTCGGCATTTTTTCTTGTTCATAGATCGTTTGCATCAGATCCCATACAATATCTATACATTCTGGTCCAAACTCCTCCACGCATCTACTGATACGCAATTAGGACCTATAGTTTTTCCGGTCTTCATTTTCTTTACTGCTTTTCTACTTCTTCTCGGTTTATTCTTGGCGTTGGTCCAGGATTTGGGGTTGCGTCGCTAAGAACTTTTCTAGGATTTTCTTCATTTAGGAGCTTTTCAAAATATTCGGCCCATCTCTCTTTATCCTGCCTTCATCGGTAAGCACTAATCGTTGGCCATTCTTAATTTGCCTAATATGGTAAAATATCCTTTGTTGCCTTGTTTCTGATTTTTGCTAACCTGTATAGCTTCTTCACGACACCCGGTGTTTCAAGTTCGTGATACAATTCATCCCCAGCTTGCGCTTTTGCTCTATCCACTGCCTCTTTGTTTCCATATTAGCCGCTTTGAAGCTACATTTATTCTCTTCTGTCCCTGAAGCATCCCATCTTGTTTTAGCTTTCTTCTTCGCTTTAACAGCTTCTTGCAGTGCCTCATTCCACCACCACGTCTGTTTTCCTGTAGGGGGGCTCTTTCCAGAAGTTCTACCCAAAGTCTTCTCTGCGGTCGTTAACATGATCCTACTGTTCACATCCCACCATTTTTGCACTTCCTGTTCTTGCAGATTTATTCTTTCGACAACCTCTTCCCTGAACAATTTTCTTAGTTTCTCTTCTTTCAGTCTCCACCATCTAATTTTGGGCTCTATTTCGAGGCCTCCTATTATTTCTACCTGCAAACTCCCAGTCCACAATCACAAATTTGTGTTGTGGGGCCACACTTTCACCATTTATGACCTTGCTGTTCTTAATCTCCTTAAGATGTTGTCTTCGGCACAAGATGAAATCGATTTGACTTTCTTTTCCACTAGCCTTGTAAGTTAAGATATGCTCCTTTTTCTTCTGAAAAAATGTATTGCAAATCGCCAGATCGAACTCCGTTGCAAAGTCTATTACTATCTCTACTTCTTCCTTCCTATCACACCCCAGCCACCGTGGATCCTTTTAATGCGTTCTCTGCTTCTGCCTACATGTCCATTCAAGTCGATGCCCACAATTACTCTTTCCTCTGGAGATACGCTGCGAAGTTCATGGTACGATTGCTCCCAGAATTCCATCTTTTCTTCTTCCTCGCAGCCGACTTGCGGAGCATACGCACACACTACATTGATCATTTCACCCATGCATATCCTGATACTCATCACTCTGTCGTTTCTTCTATTTACTACACTATCTTTCAGATCTCTTGAAAGAACAATTCCTACACCGTTCCTTCCATGTTCATTTGCTCCACTATATAGCAACTTGTAGCCACCTCATAGCTCTCCTGCCTTATTTCCTTTCCATCTTGTCTCTTACACGCACAGGATTCCCAACTTTCTTCTTTCCATCAGGTCTGCAATCTCTCTTCCTCTTACACTCATCGTCCCAACATTTAGTGAGCCTACTGTAAGGCTCACGTGGACTAGCTTCTTTAACCGAGCCCGTCCTCGACTCGGTAGCCCTCGCTCATTTCTCACAGAAGCCGGGCGAAACCTTTGCGCGTCGCCTACGTGGTACACCCTAGCATTTTTCGAGGCTTCAATAAGACGACTTATCATATGTGGTTTCGGCACAGCTTTAAAGACCGGATGCCCGTGCTGACGTCAACCATCCTCATTTTCTTGGGCTTGGGACCGGAATCAAGTTGGGCTGGATTGCTCCTCCAGTGGGTGAGTTCCTCCTCCTTCTCCTTTATTATTATTATTATTATACTCAGTAATATGTTGGAGTTTAGTAACAGACGGTTGGATAGTAACAGATGGTTCATGGATTCTCCTGGGGTAAAATATTCCGGAGGTAAATTAGTCCCTCATTCGGATCTCCGGGTGGTGACTGCTTCAGGGGGCTCTAAGAACAGGATTAAGAAAGACCTTAGAATAGGAACGTGGAACGTACGAACATTATACCAAACGGGCGCTCTCCAGGTGGCGGTACGCGAGACCGAGAAGTACGAGCTAGACATATTAGCGGTACAAGAAGTTCGGTGGGAGGGTCATGATAGCATCCCACAGGACAAGTACACTTTCTACTACGGGGGAACACAGCCTCACGATTTCGGAACAGGATTCCTCATTAACAACAGTATCCTTCAGGCGGTTCAGAATATAGAGTTCGTAAACGAAAGACTATCGTACGTTACGATACCTACTCGATGTGGCAACACGGTTTTATTAAACGTCTATGCTCCAACCGAGGTGGCTAATGATAACGACAAGGATATATTCTACGATGAGCTAGAAAGGCTGTTTGACCGATTACCGAAATATAATTCGAAAATAATGTGGGTTAATTCCAACGCAAAGGTAGGGAGGGAAGAAAAATATAGACCTACTATAGGCAAATACAGCCTTCACAAAAAAACCAGCAACAATGAAGAAAGATATAACTTTCGTGATTTCGAAAAATCTACTGGTAAGGAGCACGTACTTTGAACACAAAGACATACACAAATACACATATGTATCTCCGGATGGCAAAACTCTCAATCAAATCGATCACGTATTAGTAGATAGAGGAAGACACACCAACATAATGGACGCTAGGTCGTACAGAGGAGCGGAAGGTGACACCGACCATCAATTAGTGATCACAAAAGTAAGTGAAAAGTTATGCATCGCGAACAGAGAAAGCAAGGGGTCAAAGCAACTGAAATTCGAAGTGAAACGATTAAATAATCCGAGCATAAAAGCAGATTACCAACTCGAACTCTTAAATAGGTTCAAAATCATAGCAGACTCGAGTAATAATAATAATGATGAAATTAATAATGAAGTTGATGTAAGAAGGTGTGGGAGGCAATTCGTGAAACAATTAAGAGCGCAGCGAAGGAACGTGTACGTGAGAAGAAACAACAGAAAAACAAACCTTGGTTTGATGAAGAATGCCTTAAACTTCACGAGGAACGAAAACAAGCAAGGCAGCGATGGCTAAGTAATAAAAGCGAAGCAAATACCAATCACTACAGTAACGTGAAACGAAATGCCATACACGGGTTCAGAAACAAAAAGTGAGAATATCTGACGCAGAAAATTCAGGAGATTGAGGAAAACGGGAAGACAAATAACATACGAGAAATATACAAAGGGGTAAACTCGTTAAGAAAGGGTTTCCAGCCGAGGTTAGGAATGATTAGAAATGAACGTGGAGATCTTCGGGCGGATCCGACTAAAATTGTCGATATATAGAAAAGTTGTGTCAACAAACTTCTTAATGTACACAACGGGGAAAAACAGAGAAATTTGAAAACCATACCGCAGAACAGTGGATACCCGAACATAGCGAGATCGAGATCGAAATGTCGGTAAGGAAATTGAAAAATTTCAAATCACCAGGAATAGACAATATTCCAGCCGAATTTGTGAAAGCGGGAGGAACGGCACTAATCAAGGAACTATATAAATTGATAAGTGCTATATGGAGAAAGGAGGAGCTCCCAAAGGAATGAAAACCTCAATTATAATAATTCGGACTGTAATAATTACAGCGGAATCTCGTTATTTCCAACCTGTTACAAGGTATTAATATTCTCTTAACTCGTATAAGTGTATATGTAGATGAAATAATTGGAGATCACCAATGTGGATTTCGATGTACGTTGGACCAGAGTTTTGCTTGAGACAAATTTTGGAGAAAAAATGGGAATACAATGGAATGGTTCACCAGCTACTCATTGATTTTAAGGAAGAATTTGATTCTATCAAAAGGAAAAAGTTATACAGTATCCTGATACGATTTGGAATTCCGAAAAAATTGGTCCAACTAGTGAAGATGTGTCTCAGCGACCCCATAAGCAGAGTACGGATAGGTAATAATATGTCAGATAGTTTCAAGATTCGCAACGGATTGAAACAAGGCGATGCCTTGTCCCCACTACTGTTTGTGTTAGAATATGCGATTTTAAAAATTAAAGGGGACAAAAAGGGACTATCATTGAATGGTTTGAATCAACTGTTCGTATACGCGGATGATGTAGATTTAATAGGGGACGATATAGATGCACTACAAAGCAACACCGATGTCTTAGTAGAAGCATGCGATGAGATAGGTCTACAGGTAAACATAGATAAAACAAAATACATGATAACAAGCCGAAACACAGGGAATGAAGGAAATAAAAGCATAAGAATTAGGGATAAGGTAATAGAGAAAGTAAACAGATTTAAATACTTGGGAGCATACGTAACAAGCAAAAATGAGGCCACGGAAGAAATAACAAGCCTCTTAGTATCGGGCAACGCATGTTTCTATTCAGTCCAAAAACTTCGAACCTCGCGATTAATATTAAGGAAATTTAAATTGAAAATATACAGAGCGGTTATTCTGCTGGTAATAGTTTACGGTTGCAAAAGTTGGAGTACGACCCTATCAGATGAACATAAATTACGTGTGTTTGAAAATAAAATTTCGAGAAAAATATACGGGTGGAAATGGGACGAGATGACTAGAGAGTGGAGGAGACTGCATAATTAAGATCTTCACGGACTGTACGATTCACCTGATGTAAAAATAATGAAATCGCGACGACTAAGGTGGGCAGGCCATGTAGGTCGAATGGGGGAAAAACGAAGACTATATTCCATCGTGGTTGGAAGGCCGGATGGAAGGAGGATATTGGAAAGACCGAGACGTCGTTGGGGGGACAATATTAGAAGAGATCTTCGAGAGGTAGATGTTAGTGATGAAATCTGGCTCGATGTTGCCCAGGATAGAATCCAATGGCGAACGTTTATTACTGCGGCAATGAACTAGCGAGTTCCTTAAGCCGAAGAGTTAGTTAATATTTTGGAGTCAATTAAAAACTGTTTAATTAGGATACTTGATATCAAATAAAGGTTGTCTTATTTTGCTACAACGACTGGTTGAAACAGTAGATTCTTTGAGACCTTTTGTACAAGAAGAAAAAATGATGTGTTCATTGTAAAAGCATTGACCAACAAGTATATTAGTGAATATTTATTGCAGCCTTGCATGCAAGGCATCTTTATATAGTACGAGACATAGTTCTCTTTTAACAATAACTAATAGATATCATATCGATTAAAACGGACTAACAACTAATGTTGATAATTCGCAAACAATTTTAGGCTAAATAAGTAGTGGCGAAAAAAAGGTGAAATAATTTTTGTTCTGTTTGTATATTTAATAATTATGATGTTATGTAAAAGAGTATTGACTACTGTGCTTTTTACTCATATTTTATTTAAGTTCTTTGCTATTAACGTTACAACTTATTATTAATCGCAGACTTGAACACAGATGTGTGTAATATAAGGATACTTTGACTTTAGGGCAGAGGCCTCTACTTTCTGTGGATTTTACATGAAGAATATTAAAGTCAAAGACCTATAATACTGAAAATCCATGTAATGTGAACTTCAATTTCCAGGACTTCGGTCTCTCTTTTGAAACTAGCTAGACAATACTAGGCAATAGATTTTTAAAATATTTCCAGAGATAGAAAGAAACACATCGAGAACACAGACACCGAGACTGTTGCGAGACTGTAACAGAATAAAGGTGTATTTAATAAGACGCCACACATGTAATAATTAAGTGGTTTAATTGCATAACGCAGTATATAAAAAAATAGAAAGAATGCAAAATTAATATCTCTAGATTCTTCATATCTTAAACTTCAATATTACCCATGACCATAGGAAAAAAAATACCCTTTCAAATCTTAAAGAGAATATAAATCGCAGCTTTGTAAGAAGACTAAGAAATCTATTTTTTCATTTTTCTCATTTCGTAGAAAATTAGAGGAGTTTCGACATACATCTCGTTTTGCAATAATTCGGGCTACTCAATTTCTTACGATTTTATTTGAGACGGTGTCCAAAAGAGGACCACATAATCACGCAATTGTCCTGTGTATATTTGAAAATGTATACCAGTTAAATCTTCTTATAAAGGGACGGACATGTATTGCTGAATAATAAATACTTTATCCAAACGATATCTTACTCTATATGGCAAAAAATATATTTTGGGTTTTTATACAGATGTTCTCGGGATATCAGCCAGGTGAAGTCCGACGATAG
>JAGDQP010011430.1:0-31808 GCA_022664845.1 Lepisma saccharinum
ATTTCAATTTGGAACGTCAAGCATTACACTTCACTTTAAACAGAAAGCAACATCATGATTTCTGAAAGTACAGATGATAGTTTCTACATCACCCTAAGTTCCAATGCTAGTACACATACGTATGCTGCTAATACACCCAGCCATTTTCGTAATATTCTAAATCATCGTATACAGTTAAATGATGCTTCGTGGATGGTAGGTCTTGCAGAAATTCATATTCCCCTTACATGTGAAAATGTTCTTGAAGGAGAAAATATCTTCTGGTTTGATTTAGCAAATGGTACAAAAGTGAAACATAAAGTTACAGCAGGATATTATGCAACTATTCAACATTTACTGGATGAACTCAATAAAATTACACCAACCATACAATTCGCATATTCCAATACTGTACAAATTACGGCGACGGATATAATTCAATCTGTACGCCTATCTCCCCTACTCGCATTACAATTAGGATTCGAACCAAACATTAACATATTAAAAAAAGGAATCATTCAAAAACAGCCTTACTTGAGTATTGGATATCCGCAGCAAGTGTTTGTATATACGGATCTTATTCAACCACAATATGTTGGCGATACAAAAGCACCCCTGCTCCGTATTGTTGCCATGACGGATACGAATCATGGAAAAGTCCAAACTATTACCTTTCAAAACGTTCATTACTTTCCATTATCCAGATTAGGTTTTGATACCATTGAAATCCTACTAAAGGACCATGCAGGGCGAGATTTGCCATTTGCAACTGGAACGTTGACGGTGACACTTCACTTTAAACGTCTCTCCAAATGAAAGTTAGAACATATCGTGGTCGCGGAATACCTTATTTCGCAGGACCTGTTTACCAGCGCGGACATGGAATAGGGAGTTTATTTCGTGGTCTTTTTCGTTTTGCCATGCCATTTATTAAACAAGGCGCAAAAGCAGTAGGGCGGCAAGCCTTACAGACAGGAATGCAAGTTGCGGGGGATATGCTGGAAAATCGTCCCGTTAAGGAATCAATCAAAGCACGCGTTCACGAGGCTGGATCGGCTTTAAAGACAAAAGCTGCAAATAAAATGACTCAGTTGCTTACTGGAAGTGGTCGCAGACGGGCACGTAAGCGAAGAGCTCCTGGTCGTGTTGGTCCACCTCGAAAAATAAGCAAAAGACGCCGTACTAAAACACGTGATATCTTTAGTTAATCACCATGTCGTTCCTTACACCCGGCAGTAAAGAGTGCTGTACCAATGAATTTGATTTGGTATCTGTACCCATGACACAAACAGCCATTGAATCCTCACGCATGGTCGAGTATCGGCCTATTTCCACATTAACATCAGAAGGACCTATTGAATTTGTTATTCCCGGAGACACTGCAGAGTATATTCATCCGGCATACCTCTACCTTTACGTTAAATGTAGAATTCTCCGTGGTGATGGAACCAATCTTCATGTAGCAGCGGCAGGACCTCCACCTGTTGCAGCCGATGTTGTTGGACCCGTTAATAATTTCCTTCATTCGCTATTCAGTCAAGTAGATATTGCCTTAAATGACAAGTTGATTTCATCTTCTAATGGTACATACCCTTATCGTGCATATATCGAAACCATTCTCAATTATTCCGAGGATGCTACATCCACACATTTAACCAGTGCATTATGGTATAAGGATACTGCCGGTCAATTCAATACTTTAGGCGATGCAAACACCGGATTTCAAAAACGTGCTTCTTATGTTGGTGGCAGTGCTCCCTTTGAAATGTTTGGACGCCTGCATACAGATATTGCAGGGGTCGACCGTATTCTCCCTAATAAGGTTACTCTTCGCGTAAAATTGTATCGTAGCAAAGATACGTTCTGTCTTATGGCAGGGCAAAATGAAAACTTTAAGGTTGAGTTAAAGGATGTTACACTATATGCCCGTCGTATGGATATATCAGCTGATTTGGCTCTTCAGCTAAATAGCTACATGCTTAAAGATACTGCAAAATTACCATTAACGCGAGTTGAAACTCGTGTACATACCATTCCTCAAAATGTATCATCATACAATCTGGATAATTTATTCCTGGGTAATGTGCCTAAAGGCCTTGTCATTGGATTTGTCTCAAATACTGCATTCAATGGTCGATATGATCTCAATCCCTTCCATTTCGAACACTTTGATTTAAATCATCTTCAGGTTCAAGTTGGCTCTAAATTTTATCCACCCACTCCCTTAACTCCAAAGTTTGCAGACCGTTTGTACCTTCAAAGTTATTACACCTTGTTTTCTGGCACTGGTATTTTCCATCAAAATGCTGGTCATACCATTACCTATGATGATTATCCTCAAGGGTATACATTATATGCTTTTATTCTGTCTCCTGCCAATACGCTTGATGATAGTACTTGGGATGTTGTTAAAGATTCTCTTGTAAATTTGAAAATTGGATTTGCAAATCGACTTCAACATTCAATCACCTGTATTGTCTACGCACAATTCGATTCCCTGATCCAGATCGATAAAGATCGCAACATTTATACTGATAATGCTATTTAAAAACATACCTTTGTCAAATACCTCAAATCTATGACATCTATATAAGGTAGCAATAACATTGTATTCACCTCAGTCATTCGTGGGACGTCATGAAAAGAAGTATTGTGCAATTCACAGCCTTTGACCAGGGAGATGGCGAGACGCAGGATCTTGTGGTTAAAGAGCTTGCCATTGTGGATCCCGATCAAAATACGTCGCAGTCGTGGATCTTCAAACCCCCATTTCCATTTACGGAGTTACCGATAGCCTTGAAGTATACCAACGATTACATCTCTACCCATACCATTGGACTTCACTGGGATGATGGTGATTTGGCCTATAGTGATCTTAAAACAATACTAATGATTTATACTCAGGCCAGTTCAGTGTTGTGTACCTACGGAGAAACACGCCAACATTTTCTCCAACGCCTTCTTGGCCGGCCTGTAATTAACATAGAAGATCTCCAGTGTCCTAAATATATAGATTTATGTTTTCCCGTATCTTCGTGTGTACATCCACGACATCAGTTTGAAAAGTATCGATGTGCAGTGCGGGAAGCTAAAGCGTATGGACAGTACCTAAAATACTTGGACTTATCCCGTTATATCCTTCCCAAGCGTTGTCCTACGTATATTCCAACACCGATTATCGACTCAGATGTGGACTCATAACATCATTGAAACTATTCTTTATGATTGTCTAAGTTCAACGGTATTCAGTGGTGTATATGCCATAGATACTCTTCCTGTGCAAGTAAAACACCCAGCCGCATTAATAATAAATTTAAGTCCTTCCAATAGTGGCGGTAGTCATTGGGTGTGTGTATATATTAATGAAAAAAGAATCGCCGATTATTTTGATAGTCTAGGAAATTCACCTCCTAGACCCATTGTGAAATTCTTACAAAGAAACTGTAATTATTATTATGTAAATAGTGTCCAGTACCAGCATGACCAGTCTGTCTTATGCGGACTGTTTTGTATTGTATACATTTACTTTAAAGTTCGTAATCAAAATGTATTGAATAAATTTCATAAAACCAACTTAAAACAAAATGATCATCTGGTACTCAACTATGTCAGAAAAATCAAAGCAAAAAATCAAAAATGTAAATAACTTTTCCATGTACCATGTAGTAGAGTAGTTTATTTGTAATAAAAACCTTTTACCTCTAATTTATTTTGGGTTTCATTTCATGAAATAAAAAGCAAACACCATATCCTTGTAGTATAGATTTATTATCATGCAAGTACAATTTTACAAATGAATTGTAGATATACCATCCATCACTTTTGATGCTTGTATCTTTAACCAAAATTGTAGTTGCATACAATTATGCAGTGCGCATGCATACTCGTGCACTGGCTGGTGGTAATTACAACATGAAGTATTGAGTTTGAAACTTAATGCGCGTAAGGCAGGACACCCTTGATCTTCAACATTCACAATGTTTTCCATGTGGAATAGTTTCTGTAATAATGTCATCTTTTCACTACCTTTGCAATAAAAGACAGAACCCATTTCACAACATTGTGAAACAATATGGCGGATGTGGGATACAGTATATCCATTCGTAGTGTCCCAGTGTAATCCGTGCAAATTGCGAGTTAACCATTCGACTTGTCTCTGATATCCAACCGGTAAATCATAACTTTCACAAGGTAATTTTACCATACAATGAAATAATAGAGTTGCATCACATGCAACTAGACAAAATTCACGCATAATGTATTCATTCGCCGAAATTTTGAATCCCTGAAAATCAAGAATATACTGCCTTGTGCTTAGTAAACCAGAACCAATAGGATTTTGTTGCTCAAGAATCAACGGTATTAACTGAGCAATACACTCTGGGTCTTTTATGAACTGATGACAAACTTTAAACAGTGTGTTTTTCCCAATATGAAAATGACCCTGTTGCTGAAAATGTTCATAATAGTCTTGAAAAATCTCAGGGTGATTAATATGAGTTTCGACATGTTGTGCGATTACTGTTCCTGTGTTCCATACATACATACACTCATGCACACTATGTAAATTACATTCACTACATTGAATTTGATTTTCTTTTAAATATGCACTTATAGTTTTCAAAATACACTTGTCCACTATATATTCGCCCTTACAATTCAAACAGTGAGCCATAATTCACTACACCACAGGGTCTTCACGGGGAGCACGGTCCTTGGCACGGAGTAATGTCACCATTTCCCAGGGACACGTTCTCAATATGTGACGAATGCCCCAGTCAAAGTTTTCCTTCAGCGTAACTCCTGCTGGATGTTTCTCCAAATACAAGTGAAACAGTGTTTGTACAGTCCCTGGATCTTTCAGTATCAATTTCGTACGTTCTTCATTCAGTCTATTTATCGCGTAAGCTGAGGTATTTGGAAATGTATAGCCTCCACGATGTTCAAAGCAAATATGATTGCATGTGGTAGTACAATTATTAAAGCACCCTTCACAGAGCATGGCATGGTCGGGAAACCAGTCCTCAATGATCGAGTATATGCAGGCTTCGTCCACCCAGCGCGGAGAGCATTTGCAAGGCTCCTCTGTGGGCGGAGTAATAACAACTTCACTAGCACTTGCCTTCGACATAGTTACGCGTAGACTGACGACCCTATAAGCAACATATATGCGTTATCAGACCGGAAGAGTCGAGGGTGGCCGCTGTTTCCCACGGTCGGTCCCTTCAGGACCGGAAGCTCCATATGGTAGAGGTCACCAAAGGTCGGAAGAAACGTCAAAATTAAGATTAATGGGGCACAGGTGTTCAAATTTTGGTGGGGGCGACTGCGACCGGTTTAAACACCACTACTTCATAGCCCCACAGGGTCCAAACTACTCACTTTAGGTGAAAACTAAAATACGATCCTTATAGATCTCGGTAATATGGATCATATGCCAAAAACTGCATCAGTTAAAAATTATAAAATATCGAAAATTTCGGATTAAATTTGGCAATATTGCAATTAATTTCTTTAGAAAGTATCCGCTCAGCATTAATGATTTTTACGCACGATATAATATAACATGAAACAAATATTTTTTTTATCATTTTCATATTTGATGCCAGTAGATTATCTTGGCATCTATTTTGAGAGCAACACTTCACAGAATATTTTTCCGGAAACCAATAAAATACGGCTCTCTTTATTTTGCATTATACTTTTTGGAAAAAATGACAAAGCGAAAATCCGCAACCATGATATAAACCAACCTGGATGAATTGAAATGGAAGTAACCATATATAAAAAGACATTTTCATTTAGGGATATATCGAATTTCCGGTACTGACCCGGTTTACTGATCAAAAGTGATCCGGTTTCAACTCTGGTTCAAACCAGTATCATTCATCAATGCAGTTACCGAGTTTCGAAGGAGGGGTTTTAATTTGGAACTACTGGGCTAGGAAGGTGGTTGATGTGTGGTTGGAAAAGTTTCGGCAAGACTAGTTCAAACCCGAATCATTTATCCAGATAGCAGTGGCGGTTCTCAAGTTTGGGTGAGGGAATTTTACAGCTTTGGAACTAGTAGGGCTAGGAAGGTGGTTGAGGTGTCGTTGGAAGGATTTCGCCACAATTTTTGGAATGCAACATTGATCATATAAATAGGATGATCGCTGCTGAAGCTTGGCAGTAGCTTATACGCACAGTCCCCCGACTGGGCTCTACCTAACTTGTTTCATTCATAACCCCTACTTATGAATATGCTCTCTTTTGCTTCCTTTTACATTTTCTACATTTCAATGCGTAGTTTTTCTGTTCAAGAGATGTAAAATTTATCTGAATAGATGCAAATTAATCTAAAACAGATTACGTTCTCACAGAAAAGAAATTCCATAGATCCCCACTTTTTTTCGAGCTGAAATTTCTCATCTTTATTCAGATAAAAAATCGCTTTAAATGAGTGGTCTCTTTGACATCTCTCGTAATATTAAATATTCCGCTCAATTCTAGCGGAAATCCGCTCCTCCGAATTTAGTATGTAATTGCTTGTAAGTGAGGATAAGAGTGAGGATGAGGGTAAAATTGCAACGTGAGATTGAGGACTAATCGAAGACGTGAAGGTGAGGGCTAAGCAAAATCCTGAGGGTGAGTGAAGGCAAAGATACAATGCAATTGTGAGGGTGAGTACAAGAAGGTCATTTGATGTACATTTATTTATACCTTAAATTGTTGACACATACAGTCGATTTTGTTCCTCTGTCCATTGCACATTCATAATGGAAAATAACCTTTCGACGTTAGCATAAGGCTCACGAACAATAAGGATGAATTCACAGTCACAAGAACAAAAAAAACTGGACAAACAGGCGGCCCGAAAGCATTCTTCGGGACAGGTAATTCTTTAATTGAAAACAGGATTGTCTGTCAACTCTAACTATAGTTATAAGAAACAGGTAAACTTGCCAGTTCTGTTAACCTTTTTTGTGGTATATTCATCCGGGAAAAAAAGCTGTCCTATTCAAAAAGAATACATTTTGGTAGATCAACAACGTATCTCTTGACTAATGAGTTTGAATTTATTAATGGTATTTACGTATCTCAATGCCGGGATATGGTAAAGGAAAGGATGTTGGAAGGTAGTCGGCCAGTACTTACTTAGTAGATAAAATCGCGGCATTTGTCTCGTATAGCTGCGTTAAAAGCATGGAATACCTAAGTCAGGATGGACGGCTCCTTGTATCGTTCCTACGAACTTCTGATTGCTAAGTCAACGCTATAGCAGCTGAGAAGTGTTGAGTAAACTCAGCTGTGAAATGAGTAGAGCTAAACTCAAACTCAATTCGCAAAAACTGAGGTAAACTAACGCTCTAATCCAAATATTAAAAATGAGCTTGTTCAAACTCAACCTCAGTTTTATATAAGCTTACGCCCAATTCACTCATACTTTTGTTATTAGCAAAGATCGAATGATCAGAGTTCAATTGGTAAACTTCGTGTTTGGAAAGTTCTGGATTTGAATCCAGAGACTTTCGCAGGATTTTTCTAATTAAGCTAGTCTGCATAGTGCCTTCAAACTAAACTAGGGGCAACTTATTTCCCAAATCCTTCTCCCCTCCCCTATGCCGATTTAAAGTTATTACGACAGGGACTGCGCTAGAATTTTCAGTTTGAAGGGGTGTCAAGTCAAAATTGGGAGGGTGTAAGTGGAGTTTTGCACGGTATCTATCGCTTTGTGACAGTAAAAATTTCAACGTTGGGGGTGTCTTCGAAGAAATGGGAGGTGAAACCCCCTACAGGGGGAGGGAACTGGCGGAATTACTGCAGTAAGTGCAATGCAATTCAGCGAAATCCCGAAATTATTATGTTCAAACTTTCAATTTTCAATTAGAATTTATTTACGGCCTTTTGGCATCTTTGGCTCAGGCCGGATTAGGGTAAATAGAAGATGAGGGAAGTTATCGGACAGGGAACCATCCAGGTATTTGCCTGGTTAAGCTGAGGAAAATCCTGGGAAACATCACCAGTATGTGTAGAAGTCCAGATGTTGAAATAGGCCTGTTGTATTCTAGTATTTCCAGGGAAGGAAAAAAGATTTCGAGGGTTTCTGCCAGAATAATTTTATAGTTCTCCCTTTCTCTATGGAAAAAATGGAAAGGACAGTCCAGTCAGACAGTCACCCTGCCCCCGACGATGTTTCTGTTTATCTCCTCTCCCTTGTCGCTTTACCTGCTGTTGAAAACGGCTGCATGCTCGTGGTTTTCTAATAAAGTAGCTATAAATGGAAAGCCTCTATGAAGAGGAACCCAGTTCTTTTGGTCCCCTTCTGTCATGAGAAAACCCATCCACCCCGGGGATATTATCAGTTGTTACCACATCAATGTGACGATATCTGATGTCGCAGATTAATCACAAGAATAGATTATTACCTTGGATTAATGAACAAAGCAATGAGACAAGCCATGACTCAAGCACACTGTCCATTAGTTAAAAGATCAAAACTGGTTCATGTTAAATTATTATCCACACATGGAGGAATGCTGGAACAATACTCGATTGAGAGTATGTTTCTTTTGAGCTTCTGTGTTCAAAATTGCGCTTACCTCTGACATTTGAATTCTATATCTTCTAACAATAATGAAAGTTCCTCAGCAATGCATATATGAGCATAACAATTTCTTCTCTACACTGCCCTAGGTATTAGTGAATAGTTCTTTCATTTGAAGTTTCGTAGTTCTCTGTTCAAAATATCACTTTTCACTGATGTTCGAATTCTATATATATATTTGGCCAACAATGAAGGTCTATTTCAGAGTATGAAACTTGCATCTTACTTCGGGAAGGGCGTAAGCCATAGTGCTGTTACCGCCAAAGAAATTCATTTTATCACTTATTCAATCAGCACTTTTGTCTAGAGAGTGGCGAAGTGTTCATTCACTCAAACGAAACTACAGTTTTAACTGGTGTTTGATTCTGTATCTTTTATGAAAATTGAAGCCTCTCAACAACATGTTTAGGAATAAGAAAATTTTGTCTGTACATGTTTTTCCAAGGTATTTATTTGGTAAACTGTTCCTTCGAAGTTTGGTAGTTCTCTGTTCAAAATTACGATTTCTATCGATGTTTATACGGAATATTTTGCCATCAATAGACGTCTCCCAATAATGCATTTTTGAGAGTATAAAAATGATATTTCTACATTTTCTTAAGTATTGGATAAGTATTAATTCATACCACGTTTCGTATTCAAAATTACACTTTCAATTGATGTTTGAATTCTATATCTTTTTCCAAGAATGGAGGCCTTCAACAATGCATTTTGGGGTTGTAAAATGATGTCTGTACCTTTCCATACGTATTGGTTAAGTATGAATTCAGGCCAAGTTTCGTAACTCTGCATTCAAATTTAAGCTTGCCATTGATGTTTGAATTCTATATCTTTTTTTCAACAATGGAGGTTTCTTAACAATGTACTTTTGAGAGTACAAAAATTGTTTCTACCTTTCCCTAGGTATTGGTTGTTTATTACTTCATGCGAATTTTCGTAAGTCTACATTCAAAATTATGATTTCCATTGATGTCACCTTCTTCCAACAATGGAGTCTCCCAACAATGTATATTTTGGGAGTATGAAAATTTCGTCTGTAGATTTCTTAGCTCTTGGCAGAGTTTTACTAAGTTTGGATTTTCGTAGTTCTTGTGCAAAATTACACTTTCCACTGATATCTTAATCCTGTACTTTTGGCTAACAATGGAGGTCTCTCAGCAATGCATTTTTAGGAGAATGAAAATTTCGCCCGTATCTTTCCCCACACATAATGGTGGAATTCCCAATTGCTGTAAACTTTGTAATCCTACGTTATAATTACGCTTTCCATTGATGATCGAAATTTATCTTTTTGCCTACAATGAAGGCCTCGCAACAATGTAGAGTTGCGAATATAAAAATCGCCAGTATGTTTGCCTAGCTATTAGTGGATTGATTCTAAGTTCGAAATTTCGTAGTTCTTTAATGAAAACTACGGCTTCCATTGATATTTGAAATTTATATATAGTATATATCTTTTCACAACAATGGAACTCTCTCAACAATGTATATTTGGAAGTATCAACATCTCGTATGTACTTAGTTATTTAACAGAGTGTTAGTAAGTTAAAAATTTTCATTGTTTTGCGTTCAAATTTACGCTCTTCACTGATGTCTTAATTTTGTATCTGTAGCTAACAATAGAGGGCTCTCAACAATGCATTTTTTGGAGTATGAAAATTTCGCCCGTACCTTTCCCAAAGCAATGGTGGAGTTCTCAATTGCTGAAAATTTTGTAGCTTACGTTGAAAATTACCCTTTCCACTGATGTTCGAAATTTGTCTTTTTGCCAACAATGGAGGCCTCGCAACAATGCACAATTGAAAATATAAAAAATCATCCGTATGTTGCCCTAGCTATTGGTGGAGTGATTCTAAGTTCGAAGTTTCGTAGTTCTTTGATGAAAACTACGGCTTCCATTGACGTTTGAAATTTATATATAGTCCACATCCATTTACAATAATGGAACTCTCTCAACAATGTATATTTGGAAGTATCAACATCTCGTCTGTACTTAGTTATTAACAGAGTGTTAGTAAGTTAAAATTTCCGTTGTTCTGTGCTCAAAATTACGCTTTCAACTGATGTCTTAATTTTGTATCTTTGGCTAACAATAGAGGTCTCTCAACAATGCATTCTTGGGAGTATGAAAATTTCGCCCGTACCTTTGCCCAGGTAATGGTGGAGTTTTCAATTGCTGAAAATTTTGTACTTCTACGATCAAAATTACGCTTTCCGTTGATGTTCGAAATTTGTCTTTTGCCAACAATGGAGGCCTCGCATCAATGTACAATTCAGAAAATAAAAGAATCACCCTATGTTGCCCTAGCTATTGGTGGAGTGATTTTAAGTTCGAAGTTTCGTAGTTCTTTGATGAAAACTACGGCTTCCATTGATGTTTGAAATTTGTACATAGTAGATATGCGAGATTGCAATGTCATCTAACTTCAGACATTCACACTATTTCCAAGGGAAAAGGAACCTTAAAGCTTTTCCGCGAGAAAGCCATCTGACTTCTGTGTGGAGGAGGGATTGATGAAGGCTTCTCATGTCGTCGCAAAGAATTTTGAAGAGCCTTGCATTTAGTGCTCTTGACTTGATAAAGTTCATGATTGTGACCGCTTCATCAAGGACGTTTTTGAGGGCCTGTGGCATTTTCTTTATGGCCAGTGCTTGACGGTGCAATATACAATGACTACTTTTTCAATTTTTCGCCACTTCCGTTATGCGTGTAACAGCTCCAGGTGCTTTTCCTACTATTGCCTTCGCACCATCAGTGCAAACATCAACGCAGTTGTCCCATGGTATCTGATTTTCTTCTAAACACTCATTAATAATTCTAAAAATTTCTGACCCAGATGCATTAGATGGGAGAGGTTTACATAATACCATATACAGGGTAAGTCAAAATGATGTACCCGATTTCATAAATTGATTTTGTGAAATATAATGAACATATCTGAATGTAATACATGTGGTAAGAAGGGTAACTCTTAAAGTTTTTTTTCAGTCACATCACAAGTGCTCTATGTGAGCACCTCGCGTAACACGACACACATCAAGCCGATAGTCTATCTCCTGCCAAACCTTGTGTAGTGTGTCACGGTCAATCTCTGCAATGGCTGCTGTGATGCGGGCGCGAAGGTCACCCAATGTTGTTGGAAGTGGTGGTACGTAAACACGATCCTTTATGAAACCCCACAAAAAGAAATCACACGGGGTCAGATCGGGGGAACGAGGTGGCCAACGAATGAGAACTCAATCCTCCTGAGATGCACGGCCTATCCAGCGCTGTGCCTCATTGAGATGATCCCGAACGCTGCCATGGTAATTATTTATTTATTTACATTTTTTATTTATCATGCAGTTAACCATGTCAATCGCGCAAGGTTTTATCAGTTTCTCGGCTATAGTATGGGCCTCGCCTGCCCGTGCTAATCTATAACTTACAATGAAAGCAGCTTCTGTTGCTTTTTCATTCATACTAAATGACGTCTGAGCTAAGCTCTTCTGTGAATTTAGTAAGTCACGACGTTTTCTCTCAAAGAAATCAACATTTTTGTCTTAAAACTCAGGATGATTGGTTTCAAAATGACCCCGTAATTTTGCAGGGACCATGGAACTGTTAGGTAAAACTCTACCACATATTACACATTCAGGGCAGTTTTGAGTTTCCATCAAGCCCATGGCTAAATAACTCTCATCATACTTACGGTTTTTACTTACATGTATCGTTTTCGATGCTGGACTCTCCATATTTTGGAACGATGAGTGATTCTGTTGTACATCAGGATCTTGAGTCCTCATTTCCTCTTCATCGGGCACATTTTTTGCGTCAGCCACATTAGAAGACGTTGAATATTTGTTACAATTAGCTGAAACCTTTAATGACCCTGTTTTGAGCCACCGATCCATCTTGATTGAGATTAAACTCAGAACTGAATGCAATGAAATTCAAGCTTAATTGAAAGGACAGTTAAAACTGAACGTTACAAATCTGCAGATATTTGTTTCTCTCAAGAAGAAAAAAGAAACATTCGTGCATTGTTGCCAAGTTTAACAACACAGAATTAAATCAGCCATTGTTAGTGTTCACATGTATAAGGTACGAGAATAAAATATACATTCGTACATTGTTGTCCTGCTTGTAGAGAGCATAATTAAAACATCTCTTTCCACAGCGAGTTTTAGATAGTTTTAGAACTGACGTTAGGGCGCATGTACAATCACGGACGATTGTCAAATGATTTGAGAAACAAAAGTTGTGGAAATACGATAACTGCAAACAGTGATTATAATCTTTGGCGCTGGTCACCATTGTTGATGGAATGAATGGATATTCTTCTGTAAAAGTAAATATATTTTGTGAGGTTTGAAACCTTATTGTGAACCTGAATCGAAAATAATTATTTCCTACTTAGGTAGGAATCTAGATCTTTTGACGATTATACTAAGTGACTCATCTAAATTCTAACCCACTTCTAGATGATATAGAGACTTCCGTTTTTATATTAGCTTCCTCGATATTGGTTTGTACATTAAAAAAAAGTCCAAAAAGTTAAAATTGCCCACTCGAAAAAGGGGCGAAAGCCCTCCCAGAAGATTTTTAGCTTTCTTTTCGAAACCTTTTCGTTACCGTACGGTTCGAAAGAAGTGTCGGAAAGGAGCTTTTGGCATTTTAGATTTTTTCAAAAATTCTTATTTTTTTTAAAAAAAATATTCCCTTTGAAACTTCCAAAAACAAATTACGAAGGACATAAAACTCAAACCAACTTTGAGATGAGATAGAGACTTGCGAATTTTTTATTCGCTTCCTCGAGTTCGGTTTATATGGAACCTCTGGGTTCCGCGGAACACACTTTGAGAAACGCTGCTTTAGATGATTTTCCCATCAGCGAAACATATTGCACGATTTTCTCGTGGTCCGTCAGATTTTTGCACGATTTTCCCTTTGGATGATATTCCTTTGGACGATTTTCTTTTTGAGCGTTTTTCTTTTGGATGATATTTTCGTTCTGGGAATTTTCAACCAAAATGTTAGTTTGAACGATTTTCCCGTTGCAAGTTTTGGCAAAAATCCTTGAATTGTATTCCCTTTAGACGATTTTCCGGCGCCCCCAATTACAATTATTTCTTGCTTACCAATATTAGGCCTATCCACCTACTAAGAGAAAAATTTTGTCTTACTACATACACAATACAAATTATATTACGCAAACTAGATGTTCGAATTATATAAATATGTTGCGTATGAAAATACGTAATATTCCATTATGCTGAATATATCTTACTGATTGATTGAGATGTAAAGAAGTGCAGGCTAAATAAGATTCCTTTTAAAAATCAAAAACAAAAATATATGTAGTTTGTTGATATAAACCATTATTAGAACAATAAATAGTCGTAATTTTTATTATTTGATTTTTGTTGTAGTTGTTTTTACCAAATTACATATTTATTGTTACTACCCCGGAAGCACAAGACTATCAGGCCGATGGTGGGCCAATATCGATCACGGTTGGCCGTTCTGAATTAATATTCCCGAACCTTAAGAATCGTGTTATGTTTTAGCCAGAAATCAAGTTAAAAATAAAATTGGTGGATTAACATATGGAATTTAGAAAAATATCACTGTGTGAAGATGTCATTGCGCAATGTGATCGAGATTTCCCGTCAGAAGGGCTTCGTGTGTGTTCGATAAAGTCTATGTGATTCCGTGTTGAAATATGACAGGTACTAACTATAAATGTTCAACACGCTTTCTCCTTGAAATCATTATCTAAAGAAATTATTGTCTATATCACCACACTCCACGTTTCAGTTCATGAAGTGCAAGATCGACGTATTATTCTTAACGATTGACTCCGTAGCGCAGTGGCTAAAACAACGGACTACACATCACAATGTTCTATCTAATCAAGCTGCAGACAAGAGCGAAAACATTCAACTGTGCATCAAGGCGAGAGAATAGGACATATAATGGAAAAGAAGCCAGGCTGTATTTAAGTGCTTATTTTCCTAAACTACTGTAGAAATATATGTAATTTCGTTTAATAAAATAGTAAATTTCTCTCACGACGAGAGCGTATGGTCTGGGAATTTTAATTTGTGAGCAGGTTTTGTGTGATAATAGTTTTCGCGTACCCCTCAGGTATTAATACGAAAATACTAGGGTGCATGTTCGGCCAGTTGCGAGATTACACGAGTCAAAGTTTACGTAACATTTAGATACATATAATTTATGCCTTAAAATGTTGTTTGCTACCGTCAGTCCGGATGGCTCAAATGGAAGTATGGTGGGCTCACGAGCAAGAGGTTACAGGTTCAAGTCTCGTTGTGTTTTTAAATTTTCATTGGTCAGATGAAGGAAAAATATAACGTAAAATATTGTGTAATTCCAAAGACGATCATGTTAAAACGTTAATGATTTCGTGCGGGTAAATATGATTCACAAAAGTACTTAAATTGGTTACAGTATTGATCTGACAATAACAAGAGCAGTTCCATAGCGCAAAGGATAGGCGGGGGATCGCAACTGAGTTCACTTACAAATTTCTCATTCGTTTATTGTGCGAGATGCAGAAATATCTTTCACCTTCCAAGCTTATACTACAATTATCACTGGTTCTTGTGTATAAATCATGTGAGAACATTGATTTTTCATATTGTTCGGAGGTTACTTTTTTTGTAATTTGCATTAAAATATTACATATACAATTTGTCGTATCATAATGCCACGTGAATACGGATATCTACAAATACATAGTTGCGAAATGGTTTTACAAGTTAACCAAATTTCGTGAAACGGCTTTTACCGCACAAAACAGTTAACGTTCCAACACGACTGCTTTTGAAATAAAATCTTTTACATTTACATTTTTCCTTCAGTTTCATTCTGTTTTTATTACAAAATATGAAATAATTTTTATGTTAAAAAAAAGATGATAAAAATTGTACACCCAACAAGACTTACTCATCATGGTAAAAAAAATCGATAAAAACGTTTCTACAACCAATGAGACTCGAACCAGCGATCTCTAGCTCGTAAGCTAAGCACTCTTCCGCTTCAGCAACTCGAACTGACGACAGCGAAGAACACTTCAAGACAAATATTGTGTCTAAGGTGTTACGAAAATTTTGACCCAAGTTATATCGCAACTGGCCGAATACTCTTTTCCAATATTAATACCTGAAGAATAAACTACCATATGAAGTCTGCTAAAAAACTAAAATTTCCAGACCATGCCCCTCCTTGTCGGTGAAAAATTGTTTTTCAATAGCGATCTCCAATATTGATCGGCGTTGATCTCCGTTATCGGAAATAACTGCAGAATTGTTTGCAATTTGATAGTGAGTGGTATCGCATAACAACGTCTACTGAAATCACAAACCATGCGTTATTGATATCGGCCGACGTCAATGAATGGGTTACTGAGGTACGCTATGGTGAAATAAATGGTAATTAGAAAAGAACTTGGTATAGTTTTGGCTTCGCATTCGGGAAATCCTGGGTTCGAGACTAGCGGCCGACAGTCCTGACAGATGTTTCATGGCTATTCCTTTCATACCAAACAAATGCCTTGATAAGACCTTCAGCTTAGCGATTCCTTTCTGCATCCTTTCCCCTACCTAATTTCGGGCAGAGCCATAGATACCTAAATGCCAACTTCAAATTGAGCAGGTTAAATAATGTAGAGGTAAATTATTTATCAGTGTGTCCCTCTAAAAGAGGGGTGTAGTTCCCAACGCAAACAAAAAAGTCTTGGCTGTAGCCCTAATCAATAGGCGGGTAGCGCTCCATGCGCAAGAAACAAAACTCATTTCAGATATGTAAATGAGACATTTGCCGTAGAATATTGTGGTTTTGTAGTTAAGTCATACACAGTGTATGAGTGCCCGTAAAAATTCTTGTTTCCCTATTACTTGGAATTGCTTTTCAAAAACGAAAGGTAAGAGACAGAAAGGAAAAGTAAAGTTGGATGCCTTTTCCTGAAATCCAAAATTGGTAATCTCTTCCAATTTCTCTAGCCCGAGAAATATGTGTTACTTACTATTGAGTATACAAAAAATGTTCTCTCTCTCTCTCTCTCTCTCTCTCTCTCCCTCTCTCTCTCTCTCTCCCTCTCTCTCTCTATCTCTAAGAAGAAACAAGGTACTTTTCAACTGACTAGGCGAGCAACTAAAACAGTTGAAGTTCGCAATGTGACGGAAGCCACATAACAAACCTGGACAGTTATCAGGAATGCGCTGGAAACTAGCCAAAACGGAGTCGCGCATTTATGTTAAACTTTGTGATGTCAGGACAGAGGGAAGAAATACAACTAAATTCGCAAAAGCTTTAACGAAGAGTCTTTCTTACCTCGGTTGCTGAAAGATCGTTTGAAACAATGTTATAATTTGCCAAACATAGCTTGATTTCACACATTAATATTCAGACATTTGATGAGTATACTCTCTTGAGTAATATTTCTACTTACAAGAGATGTATCAGAGTGGACAATCGAAAATGAAAAGTGTTTGCAATGCATCTCATAGAGTAGTTAACGTACCGTAAATAAAGAAACCCTTGCTCTTTGGAGAAAGTCAAAAGTGAGAGTAGCACACAATTGACTGCTCGCGATGTGTACTTGTGAAGTGTACGACATGATAGAAAGGCATACCGTCAACGGGGTTACTTTGGGCTCTAAAAATTATTTTTTACTTAACTTTGTTATATGTTTAATGTTATTGTTATTGTATCTAGTTATTGTTTCCTCTCTTACACAATTTTTATATACTTCATAATTATTTTAATGGTAATTCTGAATCTATGTGGGAAATACTAGTACAATAATTTAAATCCCATATATAGATGATACAGGTATGCCCAAAGTAAGCCAGAAAAAGATGGTTACTTTGGACACACTGCTTTCTGATCTCATGGCTGGAGTATTGTGTATGTAGAGGTAAAATTGAACACATGTGAATTAAGAGAAAATCGATGGTTAAATAATGAAAATCGATTAATATTTGATAATTATTTATATTTCATTTTGTGTTGTGTAGAAACATTGGATATTAATTTTTAGTTACAATTGTATTGAAAATAGAGACTCTGCGACAAGAAAGTTGCTGTATTTGAAACATCTATATGACTTCAAATGTGAAATAAGAAGTTTACACCTTTGAGAAAAACGTTTCCGGTTTTTCAAGAAAGAAAAGCAATGCAAAGTATTTTCAACATAATACTGCAACTTCATAACAACAATGCTCAGTTGCTTTGTTTATGAATCAAATAAACCTAACTTGAATCAAATAAATCGAACAATATTTTTGATATCTTCACATTCAGAAAATAAAAAATAGAAACAGAAATTGAGAAATATACATTGGGAATCAAACGGAAGTTCAATACAAATTTAGCATTTTCTTTCTTTTTCACTGCTGAAATCTGAGATAAAATGGAGACACAAATAATATAAAGAACATAGTCTAGGTGCTGGCTCCCGTCTAGTGTGCACTTTCATGTGCCCTCAATTTGAATGCAGAGTGTTATGACATATCCTTAGCAGAGTCAAAATCTTTTGGTCAGGTGATCTGGCTCATGGTATTTTGGCCGCCATAGGCGTAGGGTAAAAGCAAACAAGTCAGGACACTGAAGGGCAAAAATCATACTGCTTCCATCATAACATATCAATAGAAAGGAATAAAATGTAGTCACATGTTTTGCAAAATTTGTTCTGAAATTGTTGTCCATTGTAAAGAAATCAGCATCTCTATAACATAAAGTGCTTTTATGTGTTGTTATGAGGTGAAAGGTAAGTGCATGTTTTATATTTCTTCCATTGATCATGTATCCCATACTTTCACCATTCTGCATAAAAATGTCGTCTATGGAATGTTACCTTCCAGGCCAGAACATAATTTATCACCTCTACGTGGGCAGGTATCAGCAGTAGCAGCGAAATCAAGAAGACTCGTGGTGTTATGTTACGTACGTCACGAAAAAGAGAGGTTAAGTTAATCTTGAACAATGAAAAACTAGTGGACAACTGTCATTCGTTGAATTTTCCAATAGGAACTGCCAGCAAATTTCTGTGACATCTGGTTAACCAATAAAGAGCGTGACCAGCGAACTGAATGTGTGACGTACGTAACATAACGGTATTTGTTACGTACGTTACGGCGAATAGTAATATTTATTGCATATCAATTATTATGATTAACTAGACCAGTTGAAACATCATATTTCCAACATTCAATTTTTGTGGAAAATTGTTTTGATATTTTTCAATTTTTGAATCACTGTAATAATCCCTTTTCGCTTATATATAGGGTTCATAACTCATGCTTACCATTTTAAGCTGGGAAACTGTCCTAGGAAGTGTTCCTCTAAACATTTAAAAGAATAGGATGGCTTCATCCCTTTCACTATTGCAGACACGAACTTAATTTCAGTATGCAAATATTCTATCACAGAAGAAGCTATTGAAAATGCACCGACATATTCTATCACATTTTCATTACACTTCATTTTCCGGAAGACTTCCTTACCTTTAAGCTCATGTGTCAGAATATTACTAGCAAACTGGGTTTTAAATAAATTCTTGGTCGAATCCCAATGCAATCTTCGGTTGTAACAATGTAAAATACAATTAAACAGTACCTCATTAACAAGCAAGAAGTTTACTGAATATTAATGAAACAAGCAAAAGAGATGGTTTTAACTATTTCCTCAATAATTACTAACAATCGATAAACCTGATAACCATCCGAAACATCAACTGATATTTTCCCAAGACGATCAGCAAAAATTTTAGTTATATTTTGAAAACATAGTTTGTTTACTGAATTCAACGCCAAAATTCTATCATAAACTGCATCACCAGGACGAAATTTGCCTCCTAAAAAATTATATTTGCATTCACAACATGGTTGTTAAAATTTCCAGTTAGCGACAAATTAATACAAAATTTGGATTAAGGCAATTATTACGATCATGCGGAGAAAATCTAGATTAAGGAGTACTGAAATAATGATGACCACGAATATTCGGCCCTGGTCCACCTTCCCCATTCCAATGACCATAACCCCTATCTCCAGCATTGTGGGAAGTCCGAACCTACACCACCCTGACATTGAGGCCTCCCATATTTATGCGAAGTCCTGGATAGGCTGATCCAACATTGGCTTGTAACGAAATATTACAAAAAGTATTTCTTAAATGAGATCTATAATTTTCACATCCAGGCGCCAGTTCCCAAAGAAAACTATCCACTGGCTGTCTGAAATTCATGTCAGAACTATTCATCCCTGCAAATTGTTAATTTACAAAACCCGTTCTGTCAACTCTTTTAAAATATTTGACCATAAATCGGAACAATACATCCATTTTATCCATAACAATTTCAAAATATTTCACAATATCCGAAACAAACAAGAAATCAACACTGTTCTTACAACTAAATTTCTAACTACACAAGTTTACAAATTTCAAAAATTCACACATTCTCATATACACATGGACAACTCATATTTTTTAAGCATTCTAACGGAAAGGTTATGTTCTCTAAATGTCCTATTTCGCATTTCCACAATAAATGCAAAACATAATTATCAAAACTTTATTTTCCTTTCTGATTCTAAGGAAAATTTACAATTTAGGAACTAACTAAAGCTTGCAATATAATGACTCAATTTATTTAATTAATCATTAAATCCATAATTTCAAATATATTCTCGAGAAAATTTAGAAAAACTAATTAAACTTTGAAATTAAGATCAATTACAGGATTATTACTGTTAATTAATTCGGTGTAAACAAAGGTATGCAACCAATCACTACACTCTGTTATTTTTCAAAAATAATTATTGCACACAGAAATTGCACAAATTCAAAACAAAAGATTCACAATTACCCTACAAAAAGCTATCATTTAAACTAAAAAACCGGAAATGCATGTTACCGTAACTAAGTTCGAAGCGACTCCTGATAAGTCGCAAACAGACACATTATTCTTTTAAGTTTTCAAAGTAAACAACAAAATCACTTTTGACAATTTTCACTAAGTTTCACTAAACATTATTTTCTAATAACAGATTAATCACCAACTCAATTGGATTTTGCCTGGTTCTCCAAATTTCTAAAAAATAATAAAAAAAATAATCTATTACGTTATTCGCGCCGCGAAATTTAACTTCGGATTTTAACAAAGCAACCATATCATTCATTCAAAATCAACACAATTCTGTTTGCCTACAGTTCAAGATCGGCTACTTATACGATTCACTGCGCTAAATTATTCTTGTCAAACCAACTTCGCACAAAAATGTTGGAATTCACATTAACTCTACTCGCACATGAATACATTCAAACCAAAACGACGCGTAGCCAAATCTAAAGAGCTCTTGACTTTGTTGGTCGGAATGATCTGTAGCGAAGCATGGTATTCTTTTGAAATGCTTTGAGCTAACAAAATAATTCGCTTAAAATATATGAACTAAAGAAAAACTCAAAATTAATTTTCAATGTAAAACTCAAATAATTCTGAACACAAATAAATTTGGGTTCACAGTAACGCTTCTTCACCCACACCTGAACCTCCTTTACGAGCCCGAGCGGGAGTCTTTTCTTTACATGGAACCTCTGCTGTTTCGTTTCACAGTTATCCAAAAGGACGTGGGGATATTTTATTCAAGAAAATATAAGCTAAGATTCAACCAGCAACAATTTGTTTGCGAAGTTGAAATCTAATTGAGATTCTAAACAGGCAACCATCCAGTACAATCATGAAAGCTAATATAGCTAGTTAAATCTTAAATCGAGTTACGCTCAAACAATCAAGATGGAAGTTACGCCCCAGTAAGGTGATGACAGTAGAGTATGACCTACTATGACGGTGTTTTCAATTTACACTAATGGATTTTAGAGATAAGAGATCTTATATTCCATTTGTAGCCTTTCACGATAGCTATTAGCACTTAACACCACTTAGCTTTTAGATACTGGTGAGATAAGAGTTACTACCACTCTAAAACCACTTAACGGAGAGTGCTTTTTAAAGAATGTACGAATAAGAGCTTCCATTAGACTAATAATATAGGTATGTGCACTTAACACCACTTAGCTCGTTAGATAATGGTAAGATATCATTTAAAACCATTAAATTGAGAGTGCTCTTAAAAGCATGTACGGATAAGAGCTTCCATTAGTCAAATAATATAGGTATGTGCACTTAATACCACTTAAGTCGTTAGATAATGGTAAGATAATAGTTATGACTACTTTAAACCACTCAACTGAGATAATAAGTAGTACATTCTTAAAAGCATTAGATGGATAGAGTCCTTTTAGGCTTATCTTATAACAGCACCTTTCAGTGCATGGTGAAAGGCGGATTTACTGGAGTAATGTTCATATACGCTTTCTATGTAGGTTACAGCACTTAACACCACTTAGCTCGTTAGATAATGCCGAGATAACAGTTACTACCACTCTAAAACCTTTTAACTGAGATGATAACTAGTACACATTGAAAACCATTAGATAGAGTGCTTGTAGTCTTTTATTATGATTGCAATAGCTTTTAGTACGACCTGGTGAAAGGCGGATGCAGTTCACTTGCGCATGTGCACGAGTATGAATAAAGCGTGTTAGTGCTTAAGTATGAATATTAGTTGCTATGGCTACCTCAAGCATGGACCTAGCTATTCCTACCGTTGTTCGTCCAAGCGTATCGTTACCATCGTGCAAGTGTTCTTCCCGCTGGATGACAGAAGGCTGTATAATAGCGAGTATACAAGCATACGAGTTTTCAAACTACTTGTTGTGTTTAGGCTGCTATACGAATCAACCAAGCCAGCGTGATCATATTTGTGCTGGTCATCGCAATGGATATATTTTTCCGGACGCCACTCCTGAAGAATTAGCGACACTGTTTGGTACACGTACCAAGTAGATTTTGCGTGACTCGAAGACGGTGGAAGAATTGTTTATGTTGTACTTACATTCTCACGAGTCAGCTCCTGCAGCATTAAGGGAAAAGTTTGATTGGGGGCTTCAACGCATGTTAAAACTGAACCGTGGAGTTTTGGTGGACTTGTTGCTGAAGAAGGATATGGAGGCCCCCTTCAAGACCAAGTGATCCCTTACTAGTGCAATTACATATTTTAGTAATAATAATTACAGTTTGTTTAGTATGGCTCAGTGTACGAGTTGTGAAGGTGACTTTATTGTGGATCAATGTGTCGTGTCCACCATTAGTTTGTACTTGGAAACGAACCCCATTGAATGTACCAATTGTAATTTACGTAAGCCCCACAATTGCCTGTACGTGTGGAATACGGGTACAGTAATTGCTCAGCATGTATCCAGTCACATGAACGATCCTGAGCAGTTTAGTGAATATTACTCCATTTTCACTGCTCAAGGCCATACACATATTATGAAGAGACCTTTTCTAAACGTAGTGCATCAGTTCATTAACGATCCCGAGTGCATTGCTCAATTGATTCCTTTAGTGCTTCAACACCAACAGCATCAGCAACAGTTGATTTCACCAGGTGTACGTGTTTTATGTGCAAGGGAGTTTATAACGATTTTCAAGGTTTTAAGATTTCTGCTAATGAGTATATTATTCGTGAATTTTGTTTGGTTGCGTGTGATGCAACATTAATATTCCATTCCCTAGTAAAGTTACCCTGTGAACGTTCAGACTTAGCTGTAGGGTACCAACGTCAAGCGGATTGGCTAACGAATAATTTGCACGGGTTACAATGGACTACATCCAATGGGTTTAGTGTATCACACGTCCGTCATATTGTTGCTCAATGTTGTGAGAGTGGTTCCACGTTTTATTGCAAAGGAAGTGAAAAGAAGATTGTTTTAAGTAAGATTTTTCAGTTGTTCAATGTATTAAACCTTGAAGATCAAGCATGCCCTGCCTTGCGCACATTACAGTTTAAAGTTGATATTGCGAGTTGTACGTATCATCAACCAGTGCAGGAGTATGCTTGCGCATTACGTTCATGTATTCAATTACAATATTGGTTAAAGTTCCAATCATCAAAGGTGGTAGATGCCATATCCACATTACACTTGTAGATTTATTATTAATAAATATATATACCAACCAGGAAAAAGGTGATTATTATTTCTAGAAATGAAACCCAAAGGATTAAAGGTAACGAAGTTTTTATGACAGTAAACTACTTTACTACAAAGGTGTTACAATTTACATTGTTGTTAATTTTTTATTTTTTTTAACGTACTTTTGAACAAGCTGATCATTCCATGTTGAGTTGATGGTAAACAATTTGGTTTTAATATTTACATTTTGTACTTTAAAGTACAGATATACAAGATAAAACATATCACACACCAAGGATTCATCAGCTGAGTCCTGAATGTCATTAACATGGTAGACTTTACAATGTCTTTGGAGAAAATGAACGAATGGTTTAGATGGAGGTTTTGCAAGCAGATCAAAGTAAAATCCCCGTCGTTTCAGCGTTCCTAAGGAATATTTTTTTAAAGAAACAAAGTCTGGAAGAGCGCCCGCAGCTCTCCTAATAATTTTTTTGAAAGGAACAAAGTCTGGAAAGGTGTTCTGAATAAAAGACAGGTGATAATATCAGCTCCTCCTTACGAACATGTTAAGATAATGTGAAAATCATTAGAAAAACCCTTTTACAGGGAGGCCTCATTTAGTAGTGAAATGAATATGGCTATGAATTATATATAATTAAGTGTGCTTTATCCGAGAGCAGGTGTCATATAAAAAAGTTAACAAAGTGCAAATTTTGACATTGGGACACTCCTGCAAGGAAGCTCAACCAGAATTTTTGTTCGCACTAGTGAGCTTGAAATATTAATGGAAGTTTTCGTGCTTTGCTTCCCTTTATGAAAATAAGAAACAAAGCGACTGTAGTGCATTGACTTGAAGGTTTTGGCTTTTAGTTTCGGTAGGGGCACTGGTGTTAATTTAACACGTAACAGCTAAGACGGAATGTTGACGGGTTCGTAGTTAAACGTTATTAGACTGACTGATGTAAAAAAAGTTAACAACGTGTAAATTTATTTATTGTGACACTTTTGTAAGGAAGCTCGGAAAAATCTTTGTTCGTACCACTGGTTTTGAAATAACAATGAAAGTGTCTGTGCTTTATGTTTTTTTATGAAAATAAGAAACTAAGTGACTGGAGTTTATTGACTTGAAGGGCTTGACTTTTAGTATAGACAAGGGCACGGGTGTTAATGTATTACGTAACAGCTAAGACGAAATGTTGACGAGCCCATTGTTAAACGTAATAGACTGACTTATAAAACAAGAAAGTTAAAAAAGTATTTTAAATAAATATGAAATGTTTGAGGAACAATGTTTTAACCAGTTTTGTACACTGTTACTTAATTAACAACTGAAAAGTGTAAATTAGTTCATTGTGAAACCCACTCTACATGAAAGGTCGGGTAGAATCGCTGTTTGTAATTACAATGTGCTTATTGTAACACCTCACACGTAAGCCTGGTTGTAATAATAAATTTTACATACGAACAATGTACTAGGAATTGAAATGCGATCGTACCAGTGAATATGTTAGTAAATAAAGTACGGTGCTTCATAGGAAAAGACTGAGTATGTGTTTTGTTTTTGCTAGCAATTAAAAGGTCCTTTCTTGGAATTTTAACGATGGACAATGTTTATTTATGGAGTTTTGACCTAACAGCTAATAGACTTGAGTCGTGTTGAAGTCTATGTTACTAAAATGTCCTTAAAATACATTACTGATCACATACGTGCATAATTGAAATCGTAGGCTACAATTAAGTTTTTTATTTCGGCGGAGAGGAGGTTGCTGGTTTTATAATTGTTTTACACTTATGAGCAATGTCATTATGCTAGCTAGAACAAAAGCCGTGAACAATACTCGTTTGTTTCCTATTGTATAGTTAATATGCACTTTGTTAGGTGAAATACCTACCAGTCACATTATTGTTGAATACGTTAAGAACTGGATCATAAATCAGTAACCAAGTTAATGGAAAACATATGTGTAAAAGAGGAAAAAGGTCTCAGTCCATTAGTGTAACTGTGCCAGTTGCTAACCTATGTATTAAAGAAAGTGGTCCATTGGTCATTGTCTGAAGTTACGTAAAATGTAATTTTCATTTAATTACGAGCCGTGTAGTAAGTGGAAAATGAAAGTCAAATTAACGTAATGCTTTACAGTAGGAGAAAAACTTACATGCATATACTACTGCTACACTGTAATAAAAGCACAGGTAACGAAATTGAATTTATTCGCTCGCTGCTATAGTTCGTTTTAATGTTATAGTAAACGAAGTATGAACGTAATTACTGAATTCATTTATTTAGTCGGTGAAACAAAGGAGATTAAATTTTAACAGAATGCTGTAACATTGAGATATGCAATGGAATTTACGAGGCTTGAAGTAGTTAAGATGCTGATAGGCTGATTGAAAGAAACGTTGGCATGGAGCAGTTTTGATCGTAATTAGTAGGTACCATTTATTTATTTGCCTAGTAGGAGAGAAAATTGCTGCGAGCATTTAATTATGAACTTAACGTCCACTATTGAAACAGTAATATGTTTTTGAAAGACGCTTGATACGTGTATTGATATAGTGTACTACACGTGGAAAGATAGTAAAAGCAATGTCATTCACACTGAAAATTGACTTGTGCAATTTCAAAAAGACATGTTACATATTGAAAAACCAGCGCAAGCTAATAGACGTAACCTCGGGAAAATGATGATTTATAAATGATAGGAAATAATATTAAATTGGCTACTGTATTATTGATCGATGTGTAGACATTTAAAATATAGCGTTCAACCATGAAAAGCAACTAATATTGTAATATCGTAGTAATTACCGTTGATGACTTGCAAATGGTAAAATGTGTTTAAGTGATTCAAAAGAGAAAATAACATTTTCAGATTGTGTTTCGCGGTTGGTTATTGTCTTGACTTTTTTGTCTGCATTTGTCTTACCTTATGTTTGTCATCGCACGCAAGCTAGTAATGAACTCGTGCGTTGCATGCCCGTGAGTAAAGTCGTATTGCACGCATACGTAAACATTATATTGCATTCAATCCAGGCATTGAACCAGGCATAAATAATAAATATGTATACTACCTAGAGGTTTAGCGCAAGCAGTCTACTTAAAGCAGATGAGACAATGCTGTATTACCAGATTTAAAAAAAATAGCATACGTAACAGTAATAAATAACATCGATAGGGGCTTTACGGTTAGGACATGTTAACTTATATGAATATGCTTGGTAGTGGAACACGCTATAAAATAATATTTGTCTGTTTAAGCTTAGGGAATCTATGGCTACGAACACTACCATTTCCTGAATGGTATGCAATGCAAAAACGTTTCTTGATAATGAATACCAAATTCAACGGAAACAGCGTTTGCAGTCATTAGAAGATCAGGACTTTGATTCAAACGCTACTCGTACACTACAGGAAAATGAAATTCATGGTAATTGCCATTTCTGATGTTTATACCATTTGTTGCAATTTATTGAAAAAGTACACCACAGTTGCGGATACAAGTAAAAGCAACGTTTAAAGATAATATAGAGCGATGGGCAACCGTTTTGAATACAAAATTAAAATGCACATTTAAAAGTGGTAAACAAGTGCATGCAATGGATTTGAGGTGTATATTACTTGCTTTAACTGATGGTACCATGTTACAAACGAAGAATAAGCGTTGCTAAACATATGAAAACTTGTCCACGTCTTCCTAGTAACGTATGAGCACAGACAGAGGACATTGAAACCTAAGAAAATAATATGCATATTAGTATTATCGTTTTTCTTTTTAAATTGCAAGCGTGAACATACAAATAAATGTTCCTTAACATACTAATGTTGCCTAACATGTCGATAATGTTATGGTGAACAGTAAAACTGCAACAAAAAATTCACAAAAGTTTGGTAAGAAAAAAGTTGGAACAAAAAAGTTTTTATAAAAAAAAGTTGGAACAAAAAATTTTAGTAAAAAATTTGGAGCAAAAAGTTTTAGTAAAAAAAAGTTGCAACAAAAAAAAGCTTTTGTAAAAAAAAAGTTGGAACAAAAAAGTTTTAGTAAAAAAAGTTGGAACAAAAGTTTTAGTAAAAACAAGTTGGAACAAAAAAAGATTTTGTAAAAAAAGTTAGAACAAAAAGTTTTTGTGAAAAAAAGTCGGAAAAAAGGTTATGTAGAAAAAAGTTGGTACAATAGTTTTTGTAAAAAAATTTGGAACAATAAAGTTTTTTTGTAAAAAAAAGTTCCAACAAAAAAGTTTTTGTAAAAAAAATCGGGCCCGAAAATTGTTTTGCAACTATAAGAATAGTTGAATGAGGGACAGGTGGTACAGGGTAAGCAATGTCACTGTAGCACTTTTTCTTTTGTTAAAGGCTATGGTGATGGAACGCAACCTAAAGGGAGAAGTCTTTTTGAATGTTGATCTTTGTTGTGAAGTTAATGCTGATGAAAGACTGATTCTTTTAACTATTATACTTATTGATTCTCAAAGTTGGTAAAATTGTAATATATAAAAGCACATGACTATATAATTATATGGTAAAAAAGCTATGTGTATGCGATAAAAGTGTTTAGTGTTGTTTCCCTATTCACCTAATTAATGGAACATTAGGTTCTGGGTTTAATGATTCTAAAGATCTTTGTTTGTGACTTGTACTAGGAATTATTATTGAACTACTGAAAGTTATTATTTTGTTTATTTACCACCAGAGCGCATCAGCGTGCACGTTCCCTTTACGTAAAATCTGTATAAGATAGCTTTTGGTTTGCTCTTGTCATATATCCACCGCTGAGTGTGTGAGTCTTTCTGTTTATGCACACATTGAGAGGTAGTAAATTCTTTTCCATTATTGTGTACAATCGGTCCGAAATATTATATTAAAGTACATTTAAAGTTATGGAAAATCCTATCACTGTTTTGCTTGCTATGCAGGAAAATGTCAGTGTATAACGATCCTGAAACTGTTCTTAAATGCTGGAGATCCTTATGCTACTACAAAATGACGGTGGTTCTAAGGTGAGAAATCTGATGTGGATATGTTACTGCATTATTTTCTCTATTACTTTTAGAACGAAAAAAAGTCATTTTACAATCTTATGCAAGTGTTCAAATCATTTACCCTTTGGAGCATTACGGATTCTTTGGAAGTGTTAAGAGAAAAGAACGAGCCTAAAGTTACTATACCGAGTTGATACCAGACTATGATGGTTTCATTCAAGAGAAAGGTAATGAATTCTTTGGACGAATATGAATGTGGTACACTGGATGTATAATTATAGTAAGTGTATAATGTATGATGCTGGTTGTGACCTTCGATTTAAAATTATTTCCGAAAAAACTTCCAACTTATCCGAATTACCATCTATGAGGTTAAAAAACAACAATTAGACCAATGGTAACAACAAATCATGATACAGAAGCGCTCAAAACTAATTGATTTCAGTTTGCCTTGGACATGGCAACTTAAAATATCTAAAAGAAACATGTTCGTAATCAAAAGCTTGCATTAAAAGGTGTTATGATCTCTTTCACGAAAACTTGAAATCTTATTTTATAAAAATGGTAATACAAAAATCCTCTCCTAACATTCTTGACCTAAATGTATGTTTTATGTTCAAAATTAATACATTAGTCTGATGAACTCTTTCTAAGGTTTCGTTTAAGAAAACACAAACGGGAATATACTTTCCATTTGTTATTTTCGCAAAGTATAATAAAAATACGTAATATTTATGTAAATTAATTCAACATTAAAGTTACACCCAGGTTATTCCATTTTACAAATCTCGTCCTGTTATAAAAAGTGATGGGAAAGAATTAGACAGTTTCAGGGAAAATTGTCTATTAATAATAAAAACTGTTTTAAATAATAAGTGATTACCATACTCACATAGTAAAATGATTTAAATAGCAAGAGATTAATCATATCTTTAGTACAAAATAGAAATACCTGGAATGTTTTTTCCTCGTATTTATGTTAAACAAAAAGCTATACAATACTTTTATACTTCACTAAGACAATATCTCACTTCATGTCTTTTAAAATAATGTCTGAATGTAATATGGTTCTGAAAACGGCAAGAACTTTTATAGTTCACTTGTACACTTTCATATCATTGTTACATTCTATTAATAGAAAAAACACTTTAGCTTGGGAAATTCTTTAGCACATATTTCACTTAAAGCAAGAAATTCTATAACTGTCTTCTACCACTTGGTTTGAATTCAGCTTGTTCAATTTTAATATTTGTCACTCGCCTCATTACCATTAGTAAGCCTATTCCTTAGAGATACACGCAAAGCTTTTGTTATATATCTGTTCAATAACTCCTTGAGCTTATACAACACACTAGTTTATATAGGTAGGTTAGTACATCTCAAAGTAGAGCCAAATACAAATGATGCTAGGAAATTAAATTGTCTTTGTTTAGGAATTCACTTCTTGCGAAGGTGATAGTTGAGGTTAGTTTTACAATGAGTTTATCTGTATATTCTATAAACTTCTTTTAAAACGGCTGGCCGTTTTCACGGACCGTTTTCACATCTAAATACTTGTTCTCACGATTGCACATATGTGTGTATAGATTTACGCACTGTCAAAAGCATCCCTGACATAGTAAGTAGTCACTACTTTCATAACTTTTCAACGCTTCCCAAATTCATCCAACTGAGGCACTGTTCAATGTACAATCACATATACTTTCAATGACAAGTTCAATAATCATCTCTGTGTGCTCTTCAGCAATACCCAAAGCCATGTGACATAAATTATCACTGCTAATGTTGTCTCCCTCCAGCACTATAACATTAAACTCCTCCTCGGCGTTATTTAAAGCTAGTTCACATGATGTACTACTGGTAAGATCTTCTTCATCTCTAACAAATAATAATACCTTAGAGTCCACTACAGCAGCCATATTAATCCTTTCAGTCGATCAAAGTCTTGTAGGATATAACTTAAAGTAAGAAAATGCTATTCAGAGACTTTAAACTACTATGAATGAGGTCACCTCGTTGCACACTAAATCTGCATAGTACTGTTTTTTGAATATATATTACTTGCGTAGTCATTAATACTTCTATAATAGAAAACTCTTTGCTTTGACAATGAAACCAGGAGTATTAACTTGAATTTATTTTAAGAATACCAACATTATATTCAATTCTTAATTAGTTAGCTTAAAAGAATGTGCTATATTCTTTTAGGTTTCTTATAATGGACTTGGTGAAATAATCTTAATGCAATCCAATTTCGTATTTTGAACAAGTCCTGTAGGTATATCTACCTTTAATTTTCTACTCTAGGATGGTTAATTGATTTTCTCTTTGGCTATTGGTGTCAAGTAAAAATTCCATAGTCTCTGTATATTTAGTGTAATATTTAATGCTGTTCAGGAGGAAATCTAGACATTTTGTTATTGTTGGACTAATGGTTACAGTTCTTATCTACTTTCTTTAGCGTTCAATTGACATGTCACTACATACAAACTGTAGATACTCAACTCTTAAGTGTTTCCTAGTGAGGAATCTCTTATGTACTAATTTAAATTCATATGCACGGTTCAACTTGGTTGTAATTGTCTTTAAAATAAAATAATAGATTCTATAATGTGCATTCAGTTTTTTCTGTTTTCTAAGAAAAATAACTTAATTAAAACAAACACGAAAAAACAGTTAGGTACCTAAAACGTTTTCCGGAAACAATAAAGTACAAGCTTTCTCTAATGAACTTTTTAAAAAGCCGAAAGACCTTTTACGTAACAAAAACTGTTACGAAAATTTTTTTCTTGCAAACTTTTTTACATTTTATTTCTTACAATCTATTTTCTTAAGATTTTTTTACAAAAACTTCTTGTTCCAACTTTTTTTACAAAAGCTTTTTTGTTCCAAACTTTTTTTACAAACACTATTGTACCAACTTTTTTCTACGGAACCTTTTTTCCGACTTTTTTTTACAAAAACTTCTTTGTTCCAACTTGTTTTTACTAATTTTTTTTTACTTTAACTTTTTTTTGTTCCAACCTTTTTTTACTAAAACTTTCGTTCCAACTTCTTTTACTAAAACCTTTTTTGTTCCAACTTTTTTATACAATTTTTTTTGTTCCAACTTTTTTCTTACCAAAACTTTTGTGAATTTTTGATTGTAGTTTTACTGTTCACCATAACATCATCGCCATGTTGGGCAACATTAGTATGTTAAGGAACATTTATTTGTAT